>JAVJIF010018252.1:0-48913 GCA_038442645.1 Agave tequilana
CTCATCCCTCACCCTCTCCTCTCTGTACACGAGCTCTCCTCTCTGATGAGTTTAACCAACCGTCGTCGCTCACAAGCTCTCCTATTCTCCTCGTCAGCCCCTCCTTTAATATGAAGCACGACAGCTCTGATTTGAGTGATCTGCTGCCTCGGTACGAGATTGTTCTTCTTTTTTTGAAATTTTGTTAGTTTTTGAATTTTAGTGAAAAATGGTGAAATGGTGAAATGTTTCACAATTTGAGATTTTGGTGAAATGGTGAGCGCATGAAAATGAAATGGCGAGCGCATGTTTCAAATTTTGGGATGATATTATTTTGACAATAGCACAGTTTATATGATATCATCGCAGTTTTGGTGTAAACAATTAAACATGAGCATTTGTTGTTTTCGAAATGATTATGTATTCTGTCAATTTGCAAAAGTAGAGTGATAGAGGGGCTGCTTTAGATTGGTTTTTGTTCAATTTGGTTATTTATAAGAATTTTGTAGGATCATTAATTTGGTTATTTATATGAATTTTGCAAGATCAACACCCTAGCTAGCTTCGTGGAGGAATCCAAATCTAAAGCAATCTCTTTTGAAAGCTCTTGGAGGTACAATTTTTTATCATTTTGAGAATTGTTTGGATGATTGTGTGGATACTCGAATCGCTTAAATGAAAATAGTTGATAGTATTTTTTTTGTTAGTCAACATGATAGTGCTTTCTTTTTGCAAGTATTAGCCAATTTCAAAAGTTGAGTTTGAACTTGAAAGGAGGAAATTAATGAAAGAAGATGTGAGGGAGTTAATTTATTGAGAGGTATGAATAATGTATGATACTTTAGATTATTTTCTCCTACAGTGTTATTTGACTCATCTCTGTTGCTTGTAATAGATTTTCAAAAAGCGGACAGATTCTGGAGTATCATTCTCAGATGTTGCAAGAGTATCTTTGCGGTTCAAATCTGACTATTTTATGTACCCAAAGTATTGAATTATATGCTGACCCAAACTGAGTGGAGAAAGGAGGTAAGCATATGATTTTATTTTAATTTCGAGTTAAATTTCTTGTTTCTTGCTCCTCTCAATTTATTTGATTCATAATATAATAATTTATATTGCATTTTATATTATTTTAGATGATAAAAAAATAATATAAGTGTATCTGTTTAGTTTATCTGCAATCTTATCTGTTTTTACATAACTGATTAGTATCCATATCCAATCCGCTAATATCTGATCTGTATCCGATATTCGATTTTGGCGTATACCGATATCATTTTTTCACATCCCCTAATATCCGTATCTGAAGGTTGGGTGAAGATGCGAATATGATAAAGGCAATATCCGATCCGATAGCACCCCTAACTAGTACACATAAATTCATCATCAAAGATCAATAATACTCTCAAGTTCAGCAACACGAATACCTAAATTCATCATCAAATATTTCCAAATAGGCTTCACATAATAAACGAGGCTAAATTTCTCGATACTATCATAAGCTATCATGCTATTACCAAAAAAAAATCTAAACTGTCAAATTCTCAAAATGTTACCACAAAATATTTCTCGAGTTCTCAAAAAACTACTTTCCCTGAGTTTATCATTTCAACAGACGTCACGTGATTATCACGTGCCTATTTTATGACCAAATTGCCCATAGTTTAGCACGTGTATAACACATATTTATCACTTTTCTAATTATAATCAGATTGAAAGTGCAAGGGTATTTAGGTTTTGTCGCTAACATCATTAACGTCGTTTATGATGAAAGCAGGAAAAATATAATTTATGATAGTATTTTGAATATTTAATAGTTTAGGAGATTTTTTTAGAATACCATGATAGTTTATGATAGTATTGAAAGTTTTAACCTAACAATGAAGAAAAAAGATGAATAAATGGTTTCAAAGTGATTATTACAAGAAACATATTTATAGGATGAGAAATGCCTTTATGTGTCAAGACATCTAAAGTATGTACCGACCTTTCAAAATCAGCTACATGACAATATGAACCTTCAATGGTACCCTAATGTCTCATAGAAAACCTAATTTTCACTCCGCTAAAAATCAAAAGTGAATAGTTGGACAACTAAAAACATTCTATTACTGTCCCACCTCCAAATTCTCTTATCTTCATTGTCAGTCAATATGTTCTCTGATCCAACTACTTTGGACCCCTCTTATATCATATTCACGTGTCAACGCAGAATTATCCCTCTTATAATATGTGTGTGAGGCTCAAACACATGAACCGAAGTTAAAACAACGAGAATACATTGGTTAACCTTGACAAAACCACACCCGACACCTTCAAAAAGAAGTACCACACCAACATCCAGACCAATGAGGGGCTCCTCGGGAGCGACCACGAGCTGCTGCCCTCGAGGGCCTGCTTCGACCATCAACAGCTTTGCTAGCAGCTAGAGCACATTCTTCTCCAACTTTGCGACGTCGATGGTGAATGAGAAACGTTAGCCCGCTGACGGTGAGCAGCGGGCAGATCAGGAGCAACTATAAGAAGGTTAATGGGAGTTAAAGGGATGGATGGTGAGGTATTAAGTTTGTTCAAGCATGAACAAAAGTGCATTTGTATTGCTAGTATTCAGTATCAGTGGGCATACAAGTGAAAGAACTTACTCGTTATATATATAGGGGTAGAGTCACAATACACCTTAACTAAGTTACACTTCGTTTCACCACACAAAAAAAATATTTTTAAACACTTTGTGGGGACCAGTCACATTAATTTTTGTTTGTATCTCACCAAGCAAATTTTTTTTTAGTTAAAGATGATGTGTGTAACTTAACTTCGTTACACCTATGTGTATTATAACTCTAACAATATGTGTGTGTGTGTCAGCCACAGCTGAGAATCCCTCTCAGCTTGCAGTGACGTGGAACATTATTAGCCACACAAATAAGTACGACTGGCCTATTGGAATAAGTGAAATTACTAAATGGCCCGTAGTAAAAGGTAGTTGTCCCACTATTATTTATTATTATTGAGCCCCTATTTCTTTTTTCGGGCATTATTAGATTTAGGTTTAAGTTTTATTATCAGAAAGTTTTTCTAAGAAAAGCGATATCCGGTGCAGGTTTTTTTTCTTTTTTTTACTTTGCAGACCTAAATTTTCTTTTCTATTTTAATGTCGACTGCCGACAAGAACACATCTCCTGACAATTCAGGTCGATGTCATCCCCAATCTCTTTCTCCCAATTTAAATATGAATCATATATCATCGTGTTTAACTTTCTTATAGAATATTAAAAATCTTGAAGGGTTGAGATTTTTGGATGGTGATCAAGAGTTTTCATTTTATCTTTTTTTTTAAATTTTTCTCACAATTTCTTATATGTAAAAAATCTTGGGCAACGTAGATGAAACTGCAACCTAGATTACATTTTACAAAATAATAATCACTTTTATCAAAGTCATCTTTTTCAGTTAACAATTACACAGTTTTGTTAACTGTGATCTCAGTCGCAGTTATTTAATTTGAAAACTACCTATTTTTCTCATGGACATTAATTGTAAGAACTGCGACTAAGGTCGCAGTATATATTAAAATAGTTTTTTCAATAGTCACAGCTATCTTTACAACTGCGATCTTAGTGGCAGTTTTATTTATTACAATTTAAACGTGTGATTTTCAATTAATTCTTTTTATTTTCAAGTACCTGTTTTTTCTCATATACACAAAATTGAAAGAACTGCGACTAAGGTCGCAGTATATATTAAAATAATTTTTTCAGTTATGCGATTATGGTTGTCATGTATTTTTTTTATTTAGTTCAACAATTTGTTTTGTATGATCTGAATTTTCAGTATACTTATATTTGATTTCAACCCTTTGTCAGCACCAAACTCCTCATTATAGAAGGTCATGAAAATTGCACCAAACGGGTCTCCTTCATCGCATTGATAAAATCTGACTGAATGTGCCTTTTGAATTTTCTGATGAATTCGCACGTAGGCCTTAGGCTCAATCTCATAGGATAGATCTTCAGTTCTTACTTACCTATAGATGCAGAAATATTAACAACATAAATACAAAATTCAAAAAAATCACGGTCGTAGTACTTTTAAATAAACTTGGAAAAGAAAAAGTACTGCAACCTTGGTCGCAACAGTAAATAATAAATTATAATACACTGCGACAGAGGTCGCATTTTTCTAATTAACCCAATTAATTAACTAATGAAGATCTTGGTCAATGATTCAGAGCACTGCGATTCTTATTTCATTATAATGCGATTAGGGTCGCAGTATTCTATTAAGCTAACTTAGTAGAACAGACTGCGCCCCAGGCCTAAAAAAAAGAGAGAAGGGACGACAACACTACGGCATCATTCGTAGTGTTTTAAAAAAATAATTTTAAAAACAGATGTTAATAAAATTTTTAAAAAAATTTATTCACAGACTGCGACCAAAGTCGCAGTAACCTATTAAGCTAATATAAAGAACTGCGACCCAAATCGACAAAATGGAATGAAAAAATGGTGACCTTGGTCGTATTATTAAAAAATTAAAAATTTTAAAAATATAAATCTCTAATAAATTCGTTAATTCCTATTTTCTTTTCATCTTAAAATGTGACTTGGGTTAAAGTTTCAAGGTAAAAAATTAAAAAATATTGTTTCAAATCAGATAAATAAATTTAATTTTTATTCTTACTTCTTTAAAACAAAAAAAGGTGACTCTTTTACTCTTAATTATGACCATGGTCACAAGCTTTTAAAATAAAAAATTTAAATAATTATTTTTTAAAAACCAAGATTCTTGAAAATTTAAAAAAAATCAAAATTTTCTCAAAAAAATTCAGTATTATTTTATTCTTTCGAATTAAAATTCAAAATTGAATAAAAAAATCAGAGCAAGTCACTTTTGAATCGAAGTTAAATTAAAAGAGAGAATTTTGTTTAAAAAACAAAAAAATGAAAATCACAACTGAAAAAATCAAACTATTAAGGGCTACAAAACCCCAAAAAATAGGTTTTCTAAATTTCCCTTTTACCTTTTGTCGCAGATGATTTCTTGGGCACCATCTTGATTAGATTTATTTTAAAAAAATAAATTTTGAACGCAATTGTTCAGAAAGTTTAGGAATAAATAATACTAAAATTTTCAGATTGATGAACTAAAAAATTCAGATCTTTAATTTTTTTTAGAAGGAGCGATTTTACATACAGTAAAAAATTATAACGAAGGGTATTTTAGTCAAAACAATTATTGAAGTGACTGATGGCTTATTCGAGCAGAATTTTTTGGTTTTGTTCCCAAAATTTTTAACAAATGCGTGGCTATTATGTTGTCACGTCCACCGGCTGAGAAACTCTCTCAGCTGACGACTGAGGTACAGTAACCCCATATTTATATATGTGTATATAGGTAGAATTACAATACATATAAGTGTAACTAAGTTAAATTACACGCACCTCTTTTCACCACACAAAAATATTTTTTAAACACCTTGTGCGGACCACTCACATTAGTTTTTATTTTGTGTTTGTGTGATTTTTTATACACAATCATTTTAGGACATGTAGATCAAAACGAATAGAGCCAATCATTCTTAGAGATGCTTCAAGATGAGATTTTAGATCGTCTCCTTAGATTGTAATCTAAGAAGACCTACTTTTTTCATACAAACACCCCCACACACACCCCCTATAGAGAACTTTTGTCCTTCTAAAAGAATTTGAGCCCGAATTATTCCAACTCAAATACAATCCTCCGACATTCGAATATAAGATTCACTCCATTGAAGTTGATCTATATTATTTCAAGTATCTATAAACCAAAAGTCAAATATTTTTAATACTTTTTGCTCATCCATCAAACGACACAAAATGGACGGTCGAAAGTAATGAGTTGGTTAGATCTATGTCTTTAGACATACAAATTCTCGATCCAGTAATTTGATTATGATCTAAACATTTAAAAAACCCTTACAAATCAATTTTATTAGGTTTCAAATGTTCTACACCGTTAACTAACCAACTTACTATTTAGGCCGTCCGTTTTTCTTCTACTTGATGCATGGCCAAAAAGTATTCAAAATACTCAGTTTTTTTAGTCATATTTGACTTGGGTTAAACATTTTTTATTCTTTTGCTATCTGCGTGTTTTTGAAAGATGATTCAACTTTTGTTCAGAACAATGATACAACTAACCTGAAAGGAACAAAGAGGTTTGTTTAAGAATTACATGTCTTTTATAAAGGAGAAATTCTCTTTCTATAGTTATTTTTTTATGATATTTTCTCTGTATTATAATTCTCATACATGTTATGCATGTAAGAATTACTATCTGTAACCCCCTGATCCCCGATGTACGTATCACAGTATCAGTACGCGATACGACGTATAAAATTGATTTGACCTCCATGGTAGTCCGATTGAGCTAATTTCAGCTTCAAAAATCATTTTTTAATATTTTAGATTTTTCAGGATTTTCTGAAATTTTTCTGGATTATTTTGGAAAATCTCCGTAGTCGGTGTCGACCGATACCGATAATCGGGCTTTACGATTTTTAATTCACAAATGGAGTTGTATTTTGAGAATCCGCTTTCACCATGTGTCTTAGAATCGTATTATCTACGTTAGGGTATTTTTGCAAATTTTTCTGAATTTATCGAAAATCAAGCGAAACTGGTGTCGCCCGGTATCGGCGACAGCTTCCAGGATTTTTAATTGGCAAACTAGATTGAATTTTTATAAATTGTTTTCATATTACATCTCAGAATAATATTCTCTAATTTCTGTAATTTTTGGGTACCGTTCGGAACTGGTCGAATATCGGGCCAATATTATAATATTAAAATATTATTTTTTATCTTTTTCTTTTCTCTTCTTTTCCCTTCCTCTTCTTCCTTTCTCTGGAAGAATCCCCCACCGCCTCTCCACCGACTGCCCCCCTTTAAAATCCTCTCTCTCTCAAAAACCCTCTCTCTCTCCTCTCCTCTCTCCCTCTCTCTCTTCACAGCCCCTCTCTCCACCTCTCTTCCTCTCTCTCTCTGCAGACCGCACGGGGGAGGCCTGGCCGTTGCCAGCGGCCAGGCCAGGCCGGCGGCACGCCGGAGGCCGGCCAGGCGCCGGCGGCACGGGAGCAGCGCCAACGGCGCCGGTGGTGGTGGGGAGCGCCAGCCCCCACCCTATCTTTTTCTCTCTCTGTGGGGGTGTCCGGCGGCCCTAGGCGCCGGCGGAGCAGCCGCGCCGGCGAGGTGGCCACACCGGCCGGGCGGCCGGGCGGCTGGTGCGCAAGGGCGGCAGCAGCAGCCGTGCGCTGCTGCTGCTGTTGCCTATTTGGGTGAAAAACCCAAATGGGTTTGGGTTTCGGGTTCAAACAAACCCGACCCGTTTGCACCCCAAACCCGACCCAAGAAGGTAATATTTCCTTTTAGCCCCCTGTAAAGTAGAAATTACTTTCGGGCCCCTGTAAAATTACAAATAGCCCCCTAAATATTTTCAGTTATTACGTATCTAACCTTTTATATTGATTTTTGGTTTCCGGACAATATCTGGAGCATCCGGACTCCGATTTGGACGATTCTAGATCAGTTGCGATCAGGGGAAAGAGAGCTGCCTTCCCATGGTCAGTTTGTGAGTGTTTTCCTTTTCTAAATTATATTTATTTATTCATGTTGAACTTTCATTATGAGACCGTAATTATGGGTTAAGCACTAGCAATGTTAAATGAGTAACTTAACTCGAGAAACACCATGGTTTGTAATAAGAATCTGTATACGATGTGAGTAAACATAGACACTAAGCTAGATGGTCAATTAAAGAAACACTAGATACTGTCACTGTATGGATAACTATTATGGTTACACACTACTGCTACATGTACACCAAGACACGCGTACTTCATTATACGGGATCTTGTCACTGTTCCATGGTCACCCTTACCGAACCACTGGTACACTAAGCATCGTAGTGTATGTATATACGGTTACACTGGATATCGGTATTTCATGTAGCTTTCATGTAGTTTCATGTACACGTCTCACCATTACATAGATACTGAGATTCACAACACTAGTACTGCATGTTTGTGACCTACTGCTATACGGATACTCTCTAGTACACTGGATACCGTCATTTTATATTGATATCCTCGTTACATGGATGCATTGATCACTGTTATGACATGCACTAGCACAGAGATATTACACGGATTATTCCAACACATAGATGTTCCACTGGTACACGGATAGACCAATGCACGGACTACCGCATTTCATGTTTACATATCACTGTGACACATACATGTCATGTTTCTATATCCCTATTACACATGCATATATGGTTTCTCTATTCTTGTCATATGGATCACCGTGCATATACATGTATTATTGTTCCATTTTATCCCATATGATTGTTTCCTGTTACTGATATGGATATTCCCGTTACTGGACATGAGAGCTGTTGATATGCGATATGTGGAATCCCACATCTATTGTTCCCGTTTCCCGTTATATTGTTCCCGTTATATTGTTTCCGTTTCCCGTTATATTGGTCTATGCTATCAACAGAGCTCAGGTCCAGTTATCATGTTACCCATATCATGTACTGTATTTGTTCTCGTTACATTGTATACATGATATATCAGATCATAAAGCTAACTTGGGTATGGGGGAGACTTGACGATTGATTAGATCTTATCGGGTGATATACTGGATCCTTATTGTTCTCCCACTGCAGGGGACGGTAGTGCTACCTACCAATTGCTCCATGAGCTCCCGTTACTTGATTATTGTTCCCCTCTTAGCGGAGGGCCCTGGTCTCAGCAGCCAGGGGTTTGTTTAAGGCCGTGATCCTGGGTATGCACGGATACACCTACCCGATAAGAACTCTTCGACCATGGGTTTCTAATTAACATAATAAAACAGTATACACAATAGTGATGTCAGGAACACTTGTTATTTGGTCACTCTCTCATTTGGATAATGGTACCCGTAGCCATGTCCGGATGGGTTCGACTGGAGTGCGGGCTCCAGTATGAACTGTCAGTGGTATGGGACACTGGAAGAGATTGATTATAATATCAAGTGATACTGATTGCTACTATTGTATAAATATCATGACTTGCCTGCTACCTGTATACGTATTGTAGTTGTACTTGTTCCTGTTCCTGATAATTTATCCGCTATCATGTTACCTGTATTGTTTGTTACTTTACCTGGTACATGTTACACCTTCTGGGGTGGCCTACTACTTCTGTGCATGTATACACTGCATTGCATATCTTCTATTTTCTGTATACTTTGTAGACATCATTACTGTCTATGCACAGCACCACATTATGGTTATCTTGCATATGTTTTCTGTATACCTTGCAGATAATATTACTGTCTATGCACAACACCGCATTATGGTTATCTTGCATATGCCCATCTGCATGTTCACTTCTATCACGTCACCACTAGCATGTTCCTTTCTATCACGTCACCACTAGGCAACAGTACTTATTATATAAACTGGATACGACTATAGACATGACCCGATGATAACCGGCTAGGTAGTGATGGTATTAAAAGATAACATGTCTATATATTTCTACTGCTTCTTATATACTTATTATATAGTATCACTATTACAACATCATGTATTATATAATAGTATCGTGTTTGTATTACTATAATATCTATTACTATCTCCTCCTTCATTTTACCACTCACTAGGTCGCTTTCTGATGACCCTGGGTTTGCGTGCCCAGGTTGGAGATCCGAATTATCGTTTTGTCAGATAGTCCATATGGTTCACATCGGAGACTCCTCATTGAGACCATTCATAGGTATCCTTGTGATTTATTTCTATTATCTTATTTATCCCTGTTTTCCTATCTGTTATGATCACTAACCTCTTTCTGCATGTATTCTTGTACTTATTTCCTGCTGGAACTCTTGTCTATATGGAGGTTATGTCCTGTACTGAGGCTTAACGTACGCGTGAGTGTGTTTTCACCTCGCGTATGTACGTCGCCATAACGTCCCCGTACCTGCGGGATCGGGGCGTTACACTGTCAAAGCAACAGTGGATGTGTTTAATTTATTTTGTTTATGTCTTTTTTTTAATGATAAGTATCATGGTTTTTACACGGTGAAATGTATGTGATTTGTTGAGCTTTCTATATTATGTGACCTTCACGTATCTTTGTGCTTCATACATAGTTTCACATAATATTATTTGTGAGAACATGAATTATTAGAGAATGCTCAAGGGCTTTATGAAATATGAAGTCATTTCAAATGTGTTCTGCAATGGATTTAAATATACTATTAATAATTTGTTTAAATTCCTCCCCCATGAGAGGTCACTAGCATATCTGAACTGCTGAAAATTTTGCGATTGATTTATTTACACTTTTGTGGACTGGCTATGTTTCTTCCAGTTTTTACATTTTTTATTCTTCCGATTTTATAGGCTTGCTCTGAGATTATATGTTGTGAAATCCTCTTGTAAGATGTCCAATTGCTGCCTCTTCTCCCAAAATGCGTTGATATAAAATTTTGTTTTCTTCTCCAACCATAGCAACATACAGTTATATGAGATTAAAATTCACCAGCCCTCAGTGAGATATGTGTTTGTCCATGTGATCTTCTTTCGCCTATTACTACTTATTTTTGGAAAAGTTAGTGACGAAGATATCTTTTTAGTTAGCTACCCACTTGTATCTTCATTGTTAATTCACGATGGGTCTGTTTGGTTAAGGGTGGAAGTGAGGAAGTGAAGAAGTGAGGAAGTGATAATAGTTCCCTTTGGAACTTGGGAATTGATTAGTAAGTTTTCTGATGTTTGGATGTTGTTGGGAAGTGTGGTTTGGAAAATGTTATGTCTTTTCCGGTGTTTGGATGGTAATCGTGTTTGGATGCAAGGAAGTGGGCGGAAGTAAGGAACTGGGGAAGTATAATTGCTCATTTCCCTATCTATCCAAACACCGGAAAAGGAAAATAAGAAAACCCCTTTTCCCTTTTTCTTCTCTCTTTTACACAACCATTTCCTCACTTCCAGAGTGCTACAGTTAATTTTGTGGTCATGTAAATCTCATTTATAATAAGTTGTAGCATAAAACAGTTAATTTTTTGGTCATGTAAATCTCACTTGCATTCTAATTACAATCTGTTTTTTATTTTTCTTAATTAATTTTTATTTTAATATTATTTTGCGGTCAACTTTGTGGTCAACTTTTCCACTTCCACTTTTCATTACCATCCAAACACCGGAAAAGACAAAATATTTTCCAAACCACACTTCCCAACAACATCCAAACACCGAAAAACTTACTAACCAATTCCTAAGTTCCAAAGGGAACTAATACCACTTCCTCACTTCCTTACTTCCTCACTTCCACCCTTAACCAAACAGGCCCAATGTGGAAGTGAACGTGGAAAAGTTGACTACAAAGTTGACCGCAAAATAATATTAAATTAAAAATTAATTAAGAAAAATAAAAATTAGACTGTAATTAGAATGCAAGTGAGATTTACATGAGCAAAAAATTAACTGTTTTGTGTTACAACTTATTACAAATGAGATTTACATGACCATAAAATTAACTGTAGCACTCTGGAAGTGAGGAAAACGTTGAGTAAAGGAGAAAAGAGATAAGGAAAAGAACTTTTTCCATTTCCTTTTCCGGTGTTTGGATGAACAGCGAAAATGAGAAAAGATACTTCCCACTTCCTCACTTCCACCCAATTCCTTGAATCCAAACAGCCCCGATATTGAAATATGGATTCAGAGTTTCACCAGATACATGCTATTACTTTGGTAGAGATGTAATTAAAATTCTATGTCGAATGTGTAATTAGTTGTTATTATTATTTTTTAAACTTCCTATGTAAAATTTGGTTATATGTTATATGTTAGTTTACATGAATGTGTTATGCGTTATGTGCTACATGTGAGGGTACATAAATGTGTTTTAGAGAATTATGTAGATTTTGATTATGTGTTATGTGTGTTATGTATGTTATGAGTACATGAATTTTTTGGTGCTTGTATGAGTAGGGTTCATGTATGGCTGTAACGACTCTATTTGTATGCGTGTGTGAGACAGATATTTTTGAACAAGTTTTTTTTTCATTTTTTGTAAAAACAATATCCAGACTGATTTTCCATCCGTGAGTTCAAGAAAAATGTCGATGATGTATTTTGCCGACATACTCTTGACATTAACGAGAGAAAATCCATCGATGATGCTTATGCAGAGAATATAGGGAAACAAGAGGAAAAAATGATAATATATGCTTAATGTTAATAAATCTTACAAAGTTAAATTATGAGCATCAATTAAATATTATAATTAGATTAATGTTTCTCTATTTACATATTAATTAAGCACTACTTGTGTTTTAAATTTAATTAGTTTAAAATGTTTAGTTATGACATATTTAGTAGATTTTGCAAGCAAACTATCAAACAATCTAATATGACTTTCTATTTTAGCTTGCAGTTGTATCGAATATTACAATTGACAATATATTTTCATAACTACACTTGCACATTGTCAATTAAATACTTGAAAACTTGCGCAATTTTTTTTTATACAAATACCCTTTTAAAGCAAAATAATTTCTCACTTACAACTTGCACTTGCGGACAACTAAACTGGCCCTTAATACATACTTAGACGATTTTAACAAAGGTAATTCTTGAATATTTGAATATAGAAAGGGGATTCATCTATTGAACTCAAAATTTGGAGATAAATACTCTTTTCTTTATTACAGTAAATTTTATATCCCATAGGTAGATAATGTAATTATATATAAAAGTCAACTAACAAAACATGTTAGATAATATTTTTATATAATTGCTTATTTCTTTGGCTAATGTCCTCGATTCGCTGGTGTTCCCAGTGATGCCTAATTCAATAGTGAAAGGGTGTGTGGCTAGGTGATTATCACTTAGGAAAGATCCTCAATGCAAAACCATCTTTCGAGTTTCATTCAAAGAAAAACAACAAACAAACAATAAAAATAAAAAAGAAAAGAAAAAAATGCTTGATTTTTTTTTCTTTCTTTTGTGCTACCTACTTTATCCCTTATACAAATAATCTTTTACTATTTTATCTGTTTCATTTGAAAGTGGGAGAGAAGAGTGCGGATAAAGGCACCCGCATAATTGATTATGGCACCCATAAAAAATCATTGTTAGGAACAGATATTGCCACCCCAAAAACTGATGAAGGCACCCTTCAGATTAGGGCACCCCAAAACTGATAAAGGCACCCAAAAATTCAAAAAAAAATCCCAAAATGTCATCTTCTCCTCCTCCACCTCCTCTACCTCCCTCCATCGTTGATGACCCCCTCCCTCTTCCCCGGCAAACCCACCCTCCACCCCTCTCCCTTTCCCCAAGCGAACCCTTTCCCCTTCGAAACCCCCGTTCTCCCTTTCCTCGGTGAAACCCCGACCCTCCACCCCTCCACTCGGCGAACCCCCTCCACCCCTTCCCTGGAGACCCCCTCCTCCCTCTTTCCTTGTCGCCCAACCCCCTCCCTCCCCCTATTGTTCAGCCGGATGTGGTCGAACATGGTTGCTCTGTTCGGCTACTTCCGGCTGAACAGTATGTTCGGCCAGAAACTGGCAGAACAATTAGGGGGAAGGGGGAGGGGAGGGGCTGGGTGATCTGGGAAGGGGGAGGAGGGGGTTCGTCGGGGTGGGGGAGGTAGGGGATGGGGTGGGGTTATGAGGTTGCTGGGTGAGAGGGGGAGGGTCGCTGTTCACCGGAGAAGGAGGAAGGATGAGAAAGAAGGAAGGGTATTTTGGACTTTTTTTATCAAGGGTAGATGTGTCCAAAATTACAATTGAACATTTGTAATTTTTTGTGGGGACCTTCATCACTTTTTTGGGTGGCAATGTTCGAGGAGCGGATATTGCTACCCTAAAAAATGAGGAAGACAGCCCATGGATCAAGTCACCCCCAAATTTGATTAAGGCACCCTAAAAAATTTTAAAATAGCCAATATGTCCTTTTCTTCTTCTTCTCTCCCATCGCCTGTGAACCCATCGCCGACAAAACCCCTCACACCAGCGAACCCCTGTCGCCGGTGAACCCTCTCCCCTAGATCTCTCCTCGCCTCCCCTCTCCCTGGCGAACCATCCCCTCCTCCTCCCCTGGATCTCCCCTTTCCTCCCCCCGGCCTCCCCTCCCCCAGAGCTCCCCGCTTCTCCCCCGGCCTCCCCCTGATCTCCCCCTCCCCCTCCCCCTCCTATACTGTTCGGTCGGACTGGCCAAACAACCTAGGGGGAGGGGGAGATGGGGGGAGGCCGGGGGGGAGAGAGGAGATCCGGGGAGGAGGCCGGGGAGATCAGGGGGAGGAGGGGGAGGGGGCAGCCAGGGAGGGGGAGGAGGAGGAACACCAGAGAAGAAGAAGGAGAGGTCGGAGAAGAAGGAAAGGAGGAAGAAGAAGGGGTAATTTGGACTTTTCATCATCGCTGAAATTATCAAAAAAAATAATGGCTCACTTATAAATATTATTGGGCTGCCTTTCTTTTTTGTTAGGGTGGCAATATCCACTCCCCAATATTCGTTCCCATCACCGTTCATCCATTTTCTGAAAGGACACATTTACCCTCATGAAAAAGACCAAAATATCCTACTTATCGGTGAGAATTAAAAAGGTTTCTCCCCCTCTCCCCCCGCCGGCGGTCCCCTCTCCTCCCTCCGCCCGCTCCCCTCCTTCGCAGTTTGCCCCCCGACGCCCTCCTCCTCCCCCTCCCCGCTCGCCTCTTCCCCTCCCCGCCTGCCTCCCCCTCCCTTCCCCCTGCGGACAAATACTGGGGAAGGGGGGGGGAGGGAGGCGGGCGGGAAGAACGGTTGGAAGGAGGAGGGAAACATGAGGCAGCAGGAGGAAGAGGAAGGGGTAGGGGCAGAGAGGAGTAGGGGAAAGGGGAGGTGCGCAAGAAGAAGGAGGGGGAGGGCGGCGGGGGAAGTAGGGCAGAGGGGGCAGGGAAGGGGGAGATAGGCAGGGGAGGGAAAGAGGAACGAGCGGACATTGACGAATGAGAAGGAGAGAAGAAGAAGAAGAAAGGTCATTTTGAGAAATTTGAAATTTTTGAGGGGTGCTTTCGTCTAGTTCATGGGTTGGTGGGTACGCTGATCTGATGGGTGCCTTGAACACCTTGATGAAGAGGATATTGCCCCCCCCACCCAAAAAAAAAAAATTATGAGGGCACCCCATAGCTTTTTACGAGTGCGCCATTATTTTTTTGACAATTTCACCCTTGGTGAAATGTCCAAAATGTCTCTTTCTTCTACCTCTTTCCTCCTTTCCTCCTCTTTCCTCCTCCTTCTCCGGCGACCCCCACTCCTCGGCCTCCCCCTTCTCCCTCCTCCCCTCCTCCCGCCATGCTAGGCCTCCTCCTCCCCCCTACCTGATTCCCTCCCCCCTCCCTCAACTGCCACCTTCTATCCCCAGATTTGGATATTCGATCATATCTGGATGGAGGAGGGGACGGGTAGGGGAGGGGGGTGGGGGAGGAGGCCGGATATGAGGCCGGGGAGATCGGGGGAAGGGGAGTGGGGGGAGGCTTGGGAGAGGAAGGAGGAGGGAGGGGAGGTCGCCGGAGAGAATGGAATAGTTTGAATTTTATTTTTATTTTTTTCGGGTACCTTCGTATTATCTGTGGTGCCTTAATCACAGGGTACCTTCATCACATTTTGTGGTGGAAATATCGCGCACCGCCTTGGTCGGTGCCAATATCCGCTACCGGGGGAGAGTCGATCACTTTACAATTCGGATGCACCCTTAATTTCCCATCCTTTTCTGTAAACTAAACCGCAGGGGTGGTTCTCCATCTTCCTTCAATCTCTCCTCACCTCAGCAGCCGGCCATGTCGTCGCCCCCGTCCTCTTCGTCGTTCCGCTACGGCGACAGCCTGACGATCCTCGGGATCTCGATCGGCACGGCCGTGCTGTGCGAGACCATCTCCTGGCTCCTCATCTACCGCACCTCCACCTACAAGTCCCTCCGCTCCTCCATCGACAAGGCATCCAAAAAACTCGACTCCATGAAATCCCAATCCTCCACCACCTCCTCATCCGCCGCCCTCTCCAGCCCCGCCCCTCTCGCTCCCGCCTCCTCCAAGAAATCCAAATCCAAGAAGATCGACCGCGTCGAGACCTCCCTCAAGGAATCCACCCGCGACCTCTCGCTCTCCAAGTTCAAGTCCGGCGCCGTTGTGGCTGTTGTTCTTTTGTGGTGTTTGGATTGTTGAACTCGATGTTCGAGGGCAGGGCGGTCGCCAAGCTGCCGTTCTCGCCTGTGTCGCTCGTGCTGAAGATGAGCCACAGGGGCCTGCCTGGCGGAGACCCCACGGATTGCTCCATGGCGTTCTTGTATTTCCTGTGCTCGATTAGCATCAGACGAACCTGCAGAAGTTTCTGGGATTCTCGCCGCCAAGAGGGGCCGCTGGTGCTGGGTTCTTCCCCATGCCCGATCCCAAGACCAGTTGAAATATTTTCAACTGCTAGGTATGAGATTTTTTTTTTTTTTTTTTAAATCAGTTTGCATTGCGATCATGTTATTTTCTTTGTAAAGTTTGATTCTTTGATGGGTTGATTGATTTATTCGAACACATTGTCCCGGAGATCTTAAGCGGCAAAAGCCTCAAGATGCAGCTCAATAGATAACATTGTGCAAAGGCCATTATATGATCAATAAGAACATACACTAAGATAAATCTAATTTTTACGAAGAAAATAGCATGACCATATGGATAGGACTTAATGGGTATGCTATTTCTCTTACTTTAGACTTTGACTATTTAATCTGATCTGGACATAAGAATATTAATATGTTAAATAAGTGAATAATTATCTTAGTCACAAAATTGAGGTGGAAAGTGAGAAAATGTAATGTTATTAGCTTTTCATCATGAGAGTATGATTCAATTGCAAAGCCCGAAGGGTGATGCTTTAATGTCAATGGTGATTCTATTGAGATGAATGTTAAGATGTCAACACAATGCAAGGGTGCTTTTCACCGAGTAGGTAATCATTAATGAGTCTTTCATGGTTATGTCCATGGAGATAAGTCACTCACAAATTCACTGCACTTTTATTCAAATCCATACTGGTTATGTTTTCCCATTGTTTCATGTGCATCTAGAAATCATTCCCTTTCGGATTGCAGCAATTATAGGGGAAAGGAAAAATATGCTAAATCAATATAATTTTAACTGCAATGTTGCAGCACCTGAATTTTCCCTGATTGAAGTTATTAGTTCTGTGAAATGTGGCTAATCATATGCAACCATGTAAATGCGGTCAAGTTGTTGTTGATGTTTCAGCAGTCTCACCTGAATGATTGTTGATATCCCAAAGTGCGACAAGCAAGCAAATAGATAGTTTATTTGAATGCTACATTGTTCTTGTCATCACCATTTGAACCATCATTTACTAAGTCCATATAGTTATGGAATTACAAACATGTCCTAGCCACACAACAATAAGGAGGAGAAGACCAAGTCACTGGCTGCATCCATAGATCAATGTTATATCTCCACTACATGAACAAAGTCATTATGATTGTCAACTATTTGGCAACTGCTAAATTTCTTTGCGCGCAAATAATATTAAGGATCACGCCCAATACATCTTTATGAGGGGAAAGCAACAAATATTTTACCCAAAACAAAGGAACATAGGAATAGCAGTGAGGATGCGGTTTTCAAGATTACAATTCAAGAGATTACTTTAACAGTGCCCAAAGAAATTCACTAGGTCATCATTAGACATAATAACATCACTGTCACTTACACAACGAAAGGAAAGAAGTATGAGAAAGGATAACTCACACAACATTATATTTTGTAGCCAAAGAGCCAAAAAGTTGACCTCCATGCAGAGCCTGGATGCTTAGGGTTGTGGTCGGGTTTGCCAATGTTGACAAAGCCCAAGGTGGATCAAGATGGAGAATGACAAATGTGATCCCACCTATTTGCCAAAGGAATGTGCAATTTACAAGAATGTATGCTAAACTGAGGAATTGCTGAGGTGCTGCACATAAGGAATCTGCAAATGTTTGACTTTTGAATTTAGTTTCACTGCAAGTTGAGAGATCACTAGACACAGTGAACTCCACATCCCAACCACTGCCACCAAAAAGAAAACCTTGCACATCCACATCATGAGTGTTTTAGATCTGTGTGCACGTGCACTAGTTGATCAGATCCGTAAATGGATGAATTTGTGATCTATGTTCACATACCAATTCTGGATGCATACCCCAGTGCATCTTTGAATATGTGATGTAATACGGGATGGATCATAGTCACCTTCAAATCAATAGAATTAGGAATTAGGTTTTGGGAAAAAAATAAAGAGAGAATTAGGGTTTCAGAAAAGGGAGATAAGAAAATAGGATAAATTTGGGTTTCACACCCCTTGCACACGGGCTTCACATCCCAATCTCAAGAACTCAAGGCTCATGAAATTTAAATTGGAAAAGTTTTAATTCATCATTGTCTATCAATAAAAGAAGTCTGGGGTCTATTTATAGGCTTTACAAAAGAGCACTTTTAGGAGATAACCGATGTGATACTAAATACTCACACAAAATAAAACAACTAAACTTAAAAATAATCTAAGACATGAAAACAACTAGCAACTGGTGATGTCCTCATCAATATGTGACATTTGTCTGTGGATGTTTTCCTATATCTTATTTACTTGTGTTTGTCATTTTTAATGTGCTCCAGTATTTCTTTGGAAGGAGTGGAAAGGGATATTGGCTCATGTACATACAGACGTAGTAAAGGGATATGACAGATATAAAAAATTTATACTCAGTTAATGAATGAATAGAAGGATTGGGTGGGACCCTCGTGTATCTAAATGTTCATGCAGCTGTTGGTAAAGAGATACAAATGGCTGCATGGAAGTATTGTTAATGGATGGATGGATCTGGATGTATGATATATGGATGTACTAGATGGATAGGAGGTGCACCTTTCTATATCTTTACACTTTGTATATCTTTACATGTCGATGCCCCAGTATGTGCCCTTATTGTGGATGTACGATATATGGGTGGATAATATTGGAAGAAGGATGACTATAGGAATGTATGTATTGCTGTAGTGTGTATTTATGCATGCATGTCCTGATAGTTAAACCACAATTATCAGGATGGGACACGAATTTGGGATATATTGTTGGGGCACACTCTTTCTGAAAGATAGCGCCTCAATATATCGAGCTGCTAAGAAGCTCATGTTCCCTTTAGCTCAAAGAAAAAAAAAGAAAAGAAAAGGAAAAAAACAAAATTTCAGTTAAAAATGCAAAAATTAAGCATTATAAAGGAAGAATCATCCATGTAGCTTGAAACCATAAAAGCTTTGTTGGATATAACTTATTTAAATATACTCTTAATTGTATGTAAATGTGTGTGTGTGTGTAAATATTCATGTATTCTCAATACATGTTTCTTATTCAATTTTTTTTTTTATAGATCTCCATATTTCATGTCAATTTAACTTTTCTAAAGAATGTTATTATATAAAAATGGTTATTCATATTCTTTGTTGTAATGCTCTTAATGTAATAACAAGTGTTCCTAATTGTATTTTTAAAGTTCTCGACAAAAACCAATATTCCAGGAGTTTTCCATGCGAGTTGCTTATCAGAAAAGTGTCGGAAAAATGTGCTAATAGTATAAACATGATGTCATTTAAGCAACCAATATGTCACCCCTTTTTCTTGAATATGGTACAAAATTGGTGTCAATTATGGTTTCCTAAGTGTCTCATCTATGTATGATGTTCAGTAACTATGGATTGAACTAGGAAACAGAAGAAGAATATACACACACTTTGCCAAGATGAGGAGAGATTAAAGAAAGTTGGGTTAATTAATTGTTTTGATCTGAATATATATGGTCAGGTGACTCAGTCCCAGTTACAAGCCAGAACTATTGTTAAGAATTAGGATTGGTAAAGGAATGTCGCGAAGAAGATGAGAATGTGACATCTCTAGGACATGATGAGGTTCAGCAATATTTTCTAGATGAAAGTCTAATGGCTCATTAATTATTTAACAAAAAGTTAAAAAACTAAGAAATGCCTGATTAGGGGAATAATTTGGTGCATATTTACAGAAGTGCTTAGATATACAAAAGTTACGCAAACTATGAATGAATTAAGCTTATGATGACCCATGTTATGAAACTTCCAGAAATGTTACAAAATGATTTCAGGGGATCAATTTGGTTTTCTATATGATGGATGTTTACTATGGAAGCTAGTGACCGGGGCATTAATGGAGAAATTTAAGAGAGGAAAAAAATGATTTGCTCATGATTTTCATTGATCCTGGAAAAGGCATTTGTACAAGAGGGTCATAAAGAATGTTTTTTGAAAGCAGCAAGTATATGCTACTTGTGTGGTGGTGACTAAGGGAGTTATAACTTCTGTTGGGATAATTGGAGAAGTTTGTTCCTTACTGCCAAAGTTTGCCTGACAGCTTTT
The DNA here is from genome assembly GCA_038442645.1 of Agave tequilana. Classification (NCBI taxonomy): domain Eukaryota; kingdom Viridiplantae; phylum Streptophyta; class Magnoliopsida; order Asparagales; family Asparagaceae; genus Agave; species Agave tequilana. The sequence continues at coordinate 20,469 of JAVJIF010018252.1, forward strand.
GTTCTTTCTCCACTTAGCGGGCCGGTAATAAAAGTAGTTTTTTCCCGTTTCTACAATATATTTAGAGTTAAAAGGATTCTGCATAGACAATACTACATGTCTAACTAGGAAGGAGCCCCCTGCGTGACGCGGGGGCTTCCAGAACTTAACAACATGGGCATGCAAGTACCTGATATGGGCAACCTTTGTCATTTGGTCAATAATTTTGATCAATAATGATGGTATTCTGGAAATATCTGTCACTGGTCATGCGAAGATTCCACATTGCTAATCGCGTTTCTGGTGTTTCCCTAGTTTTTAATCACAAGACAATAATAAAACACAAAAGAACACTTTCCCTCAAAGAAAAGAAAAGCTTAGAAAAATTATTCCCAGAAAATCCTCAAAAAAGAAAGAAATTGTGACTTATCAAAATCCCACTAAAATAAAATAAAGAACTATTCATCTTTTTCTCTTCTTCTTTTTCCCCTGTGAACCCCACGTGACCCCACCTTCTTTTCTTCTCTTTTCTCATCTTTTTCCCATGCAGCCCAAGAACCCAATGACGGCACAAACCGACCCATCACCGAATTCCTCCTCTCCTCTACACGTCAACCCAACTCCATGACAACCACCGTAACCCGCAACTCATCTGCCGTTGACAAGCAAGGCACCCGCACTCGAACAATCGACAACCTCCTCTCTCTGCCGCAATGCCAGGCCGAGGCCACACCGCCTAGCGCCCCGAAGCCCACGCCGAGAGGGAGACTCCTTTCAATCGCCAGCATCAGCCATGGAGTAATTGGCTAGGGTTTGGTTGGATGAAGGAGGAGGCGGCTGGGGGTTTAGATTAAGAGAGGATTTGGAGCCCTTGTTAAAGTATTTGCGAGTGTAGACGTTGCTAGAGTCAGGGAGGGAGGGAGGGAGAGATAGATCGTGAGAGAGAGAGAGACTGACTGACTGATTGAGATCGGAAGGGGAATTTTGTGAAGAGTGAGGGCACACAGTAAATGCTCAAATTTTGACATTACTTTTTTCAACTTTTACCCCCAAAAACAAACTGAAGGCAAAAAACTAAATATAAAAGGACATCAGGGGAAATTTGTCAATCCGTGCAAAAAACCATCAACCTTTCTATATACTATATATATTGTATGCATCTACCAATGCATGTACACTATAGGCCGTTTGTTTCGCCGTAAAAGGCGTAAAAGTCCGTAATTCATAAATGACTTACAACCCAATTACAATTACGGCATTTGTTTGGACCGTAATTTGCAAAAGACTTACGTAACTCAATTATCACTCACTTGCAACCCAATTATCACTCACTTACAGCCCAGTTACAGTTTTGTGGTCATGCAAATTTGTATTATTTTTTATGTTAATATTAAAATTTTTTAATATTTAGCATTTTTAATATTTATTTGCAATATTAAAACTTTTTAAATCACCAAATAGTTAATTTTGTGGTCAAATTTTTCACTTACGATTTACACATTACGACAATCAAACACCGTAAAATACAATACACTTTCCCACTTATAACTTTATACTACCAACCAAATACCGTAAAACTTACATGCATGTAACTCATTTACAGCTGTAAAAGACTTTACCAATTACGACTTATAAATTACGGCCAATTACAACAACCAAATAGACCCTATATACATGTCTGCCAGATGAATTGTAATCCATACATGTTTGCTGAATTTATCAGCTTGTGATGTAAACCTGAGCTCTGGTTGGTCATATTTCTATCTTTCATAGTTACAATATTTATGTTCAATTAAGTTGCTTGAGGCACTCTTAAAAACACAGGGAAAATACGTCATAGTGTTGGATGAAGATAAAGGAATTTATGTTATTTGTCTATTACTTGTTTTCAACTATTACACGACACGTGTTAAGGTTTTTTCTCACTGATCTTCCATTGAAAGTTTGAACACAATAGAAATATTTTCACTTGTACATGTGTGGAACATAATGTTAGCCCAAAGGCCCATCACTCTAATTTTGATGATGATTAACTCATGTAGTTATAGTAGAAATGATCTTGTGTTTATATAGTGTCAAATATTTGATCAAGATCTTAGTTGGTGTTTAGCTTCAACGAAAGATTCGAAGTCAAGTTTTGAAGCTAGCACGTGTTGATTCAAGAGCTCGCGCTTCAAGATCGCATCAAGTACTCAAAAAGAGTCTAGCTCTTTGATCAAGGTTTGGACCAAGTGAAGAAGGAGAAGAAGATTTTCAAGACTTGAGTCTTAGTTTGTAAGAGTCTTAGTTTATAAGTGTTAAGATTTTATTTTTAGATAAAATGTAAAGGATAGATTAGTTGTGGATTGCTCAAGCTCATATATACACACAAAAAATTTATATAGTGTTTTCATAAGAATAGTTTTGATTTTAGAAAATACGTTTTTGGTTTTGAGCTTCAAAAAAAATATTGTTGTGTTTCATGAATAGAGTTCATCAAAATAAGTTTACATGTTTTATATGTATATTGAATTTTATCTATATGCATTGTTGGTTCAAATGTTTAGAAAAACTTAGTTTGATGTTTTTAGTGATGGTGTTAAGTTTTGTATTTATTAAAACTTTGTTTAAAGCTTAATTGTCAAAAATATAAATATTTCATCTTATATGTGTATTAGATCATATCCATACACACTAAGCTTCAGAAGTGTTTAAAATATCTTATTTTTGTACTTGAACAAGTTTTGAAAAAATCATTTTTCAAATTGAGGTTTGATTTTGAAAAATACGGTTTTTTGTTTAAAGCTTAATTTTTATATCACAAAAATGGTTCAAATAGTTTGTAATATGTGTTGAATTTTGGTCACACATATTTGTTCTTCAAATATATTCATGAACCTATTTTTGTGAATTTTATGTGATTTTATAGGATTTTATAAGACCAAGTTTGAATTCCTAATTATCCCTGACCTGGCCTTCTGGCGGTAGACCGACCGGTCGACCGAGCCAGAAGTCGGTCAACCGAGCGGTCGATCGATGGTGCAAAGGACATGCACACAGCCTTGGCTTGAGGGCCGGTCGATCGATTCAGAGAGTTTACTCTCTGAATCTGGCCCCGGTCGATCGAGCAGTCGATCGGCCAGAGAGCTGCTCTCTGGTTCTTGCCTCGGTCGACCGACAGGTCAAGACCTGGGTGCGGTCGACCGACAACCCCAGCGGTCATAAATATGATCGTTGGCCGGTCGACCGGCCAGTCGAACGACAGGTCATCTGGCCTGGGGATTTGCCCCAACGGTTACTTTTTGTAGCTCTATAAAAGGGGGCTATTTTGGCTAGTTTCAAATAAGATTTTGGAGAAGTTTTAGAGCCAGTTTTCCCATCTCTTTTAGGATTTTTCTCCACATGTTTTTGGGCTAAAATTTTTATATCAAAAGGAGAGTTTTTAAAGAGTGTTTTCAATAGAGATTTTTTGAGTTTTTCACCACTCAATCTACCTTGTTTCTCACATAAGCTTGAGCTTTCCATTGCTATATTCATCCTATAGGATACTTGTTATGAGAGTTATTTTTGGTGATCAAAGTGTAGAGATCACCAAGAGTTCATCTTTGTATTTGAGGAGGCGAACTTGTGGGTTTGTGTTGTGACGAGTTCCTGTGGGAGCTCGGTGTAGAGGTGCGGCCTCGGCAAGCTAGTGTGCTTGCGTGTGTTGTCCTTGTGGGAACAAGTGAGGAACTTGCGGGTCCAAGAGTTCTTGAGGGAGCTCGTTGTAGGTGTTGCGGCACCGGGTGATCTTGCGGGATCGATTATAGTGGAAATCCTTCATAGTGTTGAAGGCGGGGACGTATAACAAGTGTGCTCGAACTTCGAAACAAATCTCTCGTGTTTGCGATTGCTTATATATCTCTCTCACTTGTGTTTTATATCTTGCATGTGCTTATTGTTCATATCTCTTATTTGCTTGATATTTCCTTGTTCTAAATTGATATATAAGCTTGGGTTGTTTGTTTGCTCACACTTGTATTCAACTAAGAGAGTCATAGTGGCACCTCAACTCTTAATATAGAGGAATCTTGAGGAGATAGTTCAGAGCCCTTCACCGAAAATTCGGTTACACTCTTGTGTTATACGTTATGTGTAGTAGCTTTTAGTTTGCATAATTAGTTTTAATTCCGCATTAGTGTTGCATTAGATTAGCTTGTCACTTATTCACCCCCTCTAGGTGTCTTTCAATTGGTATCAGAGCTTGGTTCTCTTGATTTGGGTCTAACAAGCTTGAGTTAAAGATTCTCATTTTAGCTAATCACAATATTTGTACACACACATGGATTTCATGACACCTCCCATGTTTGATATTCTTAACATTCAAACTTGGAAAGTTAAGATGTCCATGTATCTCAAAGCCCTTGGAATTCATGTTTATTTTGTCACTATTAAAGATTCATATTTTGTAAATGGCAAAAATCTTGAGGCTAATTCAAAAGCCATCCATGCTTTAAAATCAACCCTAAATGATGATTATCTATCCAGGGTTTTCAATCTTGATTCGGCTTTTGTAGTTTAGAATACTCTTTACTTTCTTGGGAAAAAACACTAAATGAAAAGGAGAGTGACTCAGATGATGGAAGTGATGCTTCCAACATGTGCTACATGGTCCAAGGGTTGACCCCCTTGAGGTAAATTCCGAATCTGAGGTTGACGAAGATGTTGACATGCCATGTGATGAACTTGCTATTTTTTGTCAATAACTTCTTAAAAAATATGAATTGTTAAAAATAGAAAACAAAAGTTCAAAAAATGAAAATGATTTGGTTTTAAAAGAAAAGGATTTTTTAAAAATAAATTTGAAATTGTCTCAAAAGAAAATGAAGTTTTGAAAAATTAAGTTATTTTGATTGAAAAGGAGAAGGAGATAGCTTTAAAGGAAAAAATAACTCTTTGAAAAAGAAAATGTTTTGAAAGAAAAAGAAAACTTTTCTTAAAAGAAAAAAGATTGTTGATTCTCATGTTTCTCATGTTGCTTTTTTTAAGATTAATGATGATATATGTACATTGAAGAAGAACATTGATTGTTTGGGCTCCACTTTGAGCCAATGTGCATTTAATCATAATAAATTGGAATTTATGTTTCGCAAGAAACAAGTTTCACACATTCATGCACACCCTACACGACATATACATCATACTCACATTCACACCACTTATATGTATGCTAGAGTGTACAAATGTACACATTGCGGCTGCAAAGGCCATTTAGCAAAATTTTATTTGATAAAATAAATCATTTAAAATTTGCAAATAAAATATTTGGATTCCTTATAATACTAACCCTCATGGACCCAAAAAGAAAATATGAGTACCAAAATTTTCACCTCTTGTGTTTGATGTAGGTGTGGGCTCTCACAAAACGTGAGAGGGTTGGTGCCTTGGTGGTGGATGTATATGGAGTTAGATGGACATACCAAATTGATGCATCGCTATCAAGGAAGTTTGGTGGGAGGACCATCATGGTTTGGAGACTTAGAGAATAGTTCATATAGTTTGGTAATTATCTCTAAACTCTTATTTCTGTTTACATGTTTTTTATCGTTGATTGTTAGCATGTTTTGATTTTAATGCTCATTATGTTAAATGCAATGTTATTAGACATGTGATATACATAGATATTTTATGAGATACACCCATATTTATATGGATTCATACTTTTGTGTTCTCACTTTAGTTTAACTACTATGTATATGCTAGTTCTAAAACACGTGCATTTAGCCTGATGATCATGTTTTTTTATGCTTCATGTGGTGATTACTTGTTTAGATGTTTTCGTTAAAACTTGTGTTTATACTTGTACAAGTAATGAGCTACACTTGATTATTATGTGTTTATGCTTCATTGCTCATTTGTACTTATTATATGTACTAGTATAATCTAGTTTTGATGATTCTTGCATTCATACGTGTTTTCTATTTTTGTACATGTTTAGCTTCATGCATATGTTAATTTATCTAAAACTAATAGATACACATGTATATCCTTGAGTCACTTGCTTTCATGTAAAATTCTATTATGGACTCGTTTGTGTTTAGGATATGTATGTATACTTTTAGTTTTGACAAAACATACATATCCTTGAAGCTTGTTTACTTTTGATGAAAAATAAATTTTTATGATTTTCATATGTTTTGATATTTTGAGCTTATTGTTTATTTTCATGAATATGCTATTCACATGATTCTTGTGCACTCACATTTCTTTTGTTTACTCATAACCTTGTTTTCATGAGCTAATTTTTTTGCCTTGTAGATCTTGAGTGACAATTTTTTTGTATTTACCTTGCTTCATGGGATATATGATTTGGTTTCATATTTGAAGGATCTTTAACTAGTTTTTTAAAAACTATTTTAAACTAATTCTTGATGCTTCAATTGTAGAGTTTTTAAATTATGTTAAAATTATTTTCAAAATCTTATTTTTGAAAACTCCTACCTTTTAAAGGCGGTTGGATGGGCAACCATGCCTTGTGTGCTTTATTGAAATTCTATTTAAACATGTGCATGAAAGGGTGGATTGATATGAGTTATACATAATTTTCATGATCTATTCATTTTGTATACTCATATTAGTTTTCTATATATGCATGCTTCAAAATTCAAGTGATATTTCTATTTTCATACATACATATATATGATTTTGATTGTGCTTATTTTATAATGCCATACATGTTCTTAAAGCACAAACTGTTTATGCTAAGCTTGATTTTAATTTTAAATGATAATTAGTATTTTCACAAGCTTATGCATTGATTTCAATCGATATTCTTTTTGATATCAAAATGTACTTTATGTTTCACCTTCAATTGGTATCAAAATCCACTATTGATATCTTAAAAATTTTGTTTATTTACAAGTGGTATCAACATTTGTTTTGTCAACGACAATGTGATTTCATTGGTATCATAACTCATTTTGTTGACTTCAAGAAATTTCAAATTTTGTTTTTAAAATTTTTCAAAATTTGTTTAATATGTATTGCTTATATGCAAGGGGAGCTTAACATCTCCTCTATACATAGATTCATGTTGAGTGTACTTTACATATTGAGAAGCTTGATCTCTCTTGTTTATGTGGTACACGTGTGTAGGGAAACTTAATATCTCCGTCTATACATTGTATGCTATGCTTATGTGGGTTAGGGTCTCGTCATCCCTTCTCTATGTAATGCATGTATTCAGGGAGAGTTAACGTCTCTCCTCTTCATGAATGTATATCGCATATACATCTTTATTGTTTGATTGTCTTCACCCCTTTGTTGATGAATTGACAAAAAGGAGGAAAAGAATTTAGTGAGTTTATATATGCATGCTTAATATTGGTATTTATGCATATATGTTTTGTTTAATTAATGTGCTTTCATTGAATATCTTTATGATTATTGCTACGCATGAGTTAAGAGGGAGCTTTTATGAAGCTTATCTTTAATCCATACATATATAACTTCACGAGTTTTATCATCATAAAAAATGGGAGATTGTTGGCCCAAAGGCCCATCACTCTAGTTTTGATGTTGATTAACTCATGTAGTTATAGTACTAATGATCTTGTGTTTATATAGTGTCAGATATTGATCAAGATCTTAGTCGGTGTTTAGCTTCAACGAAAGATTCGAAGTCAAGTTTTGAAGTTAACACGTGTTGATTCAAGAAATCGCGCTTCAAGATCGCTTCAAGTACTCAAGAGGAGTCTAACTCTTTGGATCAAGGTATTAACCAAGTCAAGAAGGAAAAGAAGATTTTCAAGAGAAGATGTTCAAGACTTGAGTCTTAGTTTGTAAGTGTTAAGATTTTGTCTTTAGATAAAATATAAAGGATAGATTAGTTGTGGATTGCTCAAGCTCATATACACACACAAAAATTTATATAGTATTTTCATAAGAATAGTTTTGATTTTAGAAAATACGTTTTGGTTTTGAGCTTCAAAGAAGATATTGTTATGTTTCATGAATAGAGTTTATCAAATAAGTTTACATGTTTTATATGTATATTGGATTTCATCTTTATACATTGTTGGTTCAAATGTTTAGAAAAACTTAGTTTGATGTTTTTAGTTTATGGTGTTAAGCTTTGTATTTATCAAAACTTTGTTTAAGCTTAATTGTAAAAAATATAGATATTTCATCTTATATGTGTATTGGATCATATCCATACACGCTAAGCTTCAGAAGTGTTTAAAATATCTTATTTTTGTACTTGAACAAGTTTTGAAAAAATCATTTTTCAAATTGAGGTTTGATTTTGAAAAATACGATTTTTTGTTTAAAGCGTAATTTTTATATCACAAAAATGGTTCAAATAGTTTGTAATATGTGTTGAATTTTGATCACAAATATTTGTTCTTCAAATATATTCATGAACCTATTTTTGTGGATTTTATGGGATTTTATGGAATTTTATAAGACCAAGTTGAATCCCTAATTATCCCTGACCTGGCATTCTAGCGGTCGATCGACGTGCACAGAACGTGCACACAGCCTTGGCTTGAGGGTCGGTCGACCGATCCAGAGAGTTTACTCTCTGAATCTGGCCCCGGTCGACCGAGCGGTCGATCGGCCAGAGAGCATAGCTCTCTGGTTCTTGCCTGGTCGACCGACATGTCAAGACTTGGGTGCGGTCGACCGACAACCCCAACGTCATAATATGACCGTTGGCCGGTCGACCGGTCGATCGAACGATAGGTCATCTGGCCTGGGGATTTGGCCTGACGGCTAATTTTTGTAGCTCTATAAAAGCGGGCTGTTTTGGCTAGTTTCAAATAAGATTTTGGAGAAGTTTTAGAGCCAATTTTTCCCATCTCTTTTAGGATTTTTCTCCACATGTTTTTGGGCTAAAACTTTTATATCAAAAGGAGAGTTTTTAAAGAGTTTTCAAAAAAGATTTTTTGAGTTTTCCACCACTCAGTTTACCTTGTTTTCTCACACAAGCTTGAGCTTTTCATTGCTATATTCATCCTATAGGATACTTGTTGTGAAAGTTGTTTTTGGTGATCAAAGTGTAGAGATCACAAAGAGTTCATTTTTATATTTAAGGAGGCGAACGTGTGGGTTCGTGTTGTGATGAGTTCTTGTGGGATCTGACAAGCTAGTGTGCTTGCGTGTGTTGTCCTTGTAGGAACAAGTGAGGGACTTGCGGGTTCAAGAGTTCTTGAGGGAGCTCGTTGTAGGTGTTGCGGCACTCGGTGATCTTGCGGGATCGATTATAGTGGAAATCTTTCATAATGTTGAAGGCGGGGACGTAGAGCAAGTGTGCTCGAACCTTAAAACAAATCTCTCGTATTTGCAATTGCTTATCTATCTCTCACTTGTGTTTTATATCTTGCATGTGCTTATTGTTCATATCTCTTATATGCTTGATATTTTCTTGTGCTAAATTGATATATATGCTTGGGTTATTTGTTTGCTCACACTTGTATTCAACCAAGAGGGTCATAGTGGCACCTCAACTCTTAATATAGGGGAATCTTAAGGAGATAGTTCAGAGCCCTTCACCGGGAATTCGGCTACACTCTTGTGTTATACGTTGTGTGTAGTGCTTTTAGTTTGCATAATTAGTTTTAATTCTACATTAGTGTTGCATTAGATTAGCTTGTCACCTATTCAACCCCCCCCCCCCCCCCCCCCCCCCCCCCCCCCAAGATGACTTTCACATAAACCTTTGCATTAGTAGAATACACTCCATGTAAATTTTTTATATGAAAATTTTATGTAAATTTAAATCTTTTGTTAGTTAATGGAAGCCTCTTTTTGTTCTCTACATTAAGTAGAATCAGCTTGTCCAATGCTGCAATTGTTTTATCATAAAATTGACTGGTGTAACATTTTACTTTTCTAAAGAACAAAGATAGATACCGGTTTGACTCAAGTGAAATTGAGCTTTTATTCCATGGACCATGCCTAACACGCATCTTGTTTTAGCACTGTAGTGGTCTAGTCGTGATTATTACATATATATCACTTGGCTTGCATATTATTTTTGATATTGTCATACCTTTTGTAACATTCAATCTCCTCTTTGTGGTATTGTGTTATGACATCAAATGCTTAACGTGTCAAGCAAAAAATTTACATCTAAAAATTAGATATATCTGGATCTGGTTCATCGCCTCATTTCTCACTCTTGCGCATCATTTGTAGTTTGGAAGTGTTGATGTTTGAGAACTTCCTAATAGATTAAATTGTTTTACTCTTTGAAATTTGTTTCTTTGATATTGCATTTCTTTCAATTTTATTACTATGGTTTGAGGTTTCACCGATTTCATTTCTGTTTCGGCGTTGGTCATGGTTCCCATAGGTACGAGTCTGAAACTATCATGAAGTTTCAGCTTCATTAGGTTTCAGCCGATACACATTTGGCATTGGTGAGTTTCGATAAGTTCGGAGAGTATGAGTGAGTTTTGGATGAAACATTGTGAAACCTAAAAAATCAAAGTGAAAAAAGAAAAGAGGGAAAATATAATATTCCTAATTAATAATTTCACCCCCTTTAATTTCTAAGACTATTTTAAATTGGTATATTCTAATTTGTCATAATCATATCATAACAAGATATTTTAATTTAATTTGATTATACTTTTAATCCAACTTTAAATTGTCAACTTTCATACTAATTTAGATTAATTTTTGGATTAACTAGTTAAGTATCAAACATTCACTTTTCTTGATTTCAAACCTACTCAATCTGCATGTTCATATCGTGTGTTATTTTTGCCCTACATTTACAAATAATTAAAGATGCCTACATGTTTATAATTTATATACATTGAAACTGAAATCGGAACCTTAAACGGCACTGTTGAAACTAATGAAAACAATTGAAACCTTTAATAAAGAAGGGTACAAAATCGAAAACGAGTTATCAAGCCTTGGTTATTAGAACTGCTTCATTACCGCCGTTGCTTCTATCTCAATTCCAGTTCGACATATACACCTCATTATTTTTTGTCAAGCAAAGATATTCTGAATCTCAATAGGCATGCTTTTGTCAATCACAAAAGAGATTATGAATATCTACAGACATGTGAGTCGAATAATGAAGCCGTAAACAAGTTTGAAGTGTTTGACATGTACAACAAATATGAGTTTCTGTGAATAAGAAATATTTGAATTTGTGGAACAAGCAGAGGAACATAGATGTAATATGTGATATTGTGGAACATGCGAGAAGTAGTTGTTATGCGGATCTGTAACAATTGTTGAACAAGATTTCATTAAGCTCGATGCCAACTTCTGGTGGTTGGTAGTCTGCCTAGTTGAGATATGTTATTGCACGTCTGATTAAGTACATTTGAGCTTTTTTCTCTTGAAAACAGGACATTTCGGTTTTGAACAGTGGTTAACTACAATCAGACAGAAAATAGGGGAAGTTTTTTTTTCTCATAATAATAATGGTATTACCTGATGATTGTGGACGTGCTTTTTCTTTTATGTGCCTGGTACACTTTTTAATACTTGCACCATACCCTCTGATTTCTTATACCGATAATTATACTCATGTGTCATGCTAATGTTAGGTTTGTTCCTTTGCAGTGTGGTCATACGCCAGACAACAGATCCCTCTTGGAGGCCAACAGAACTTCAGTAAGGTTGAAGACGTGGAAGCGCAGGCTTACAATTCACCTCATGTGGTTGATTTACTTGAGAATTTTTGAAGCCAGATTTAGATGAGTATTGTCTGACGGTCTCATAGAGCAATTCTGTTTATGTTTGAAAAGAATGAATGGAACTTTGTGAATTTTTCCGTACGAGAACTGAGAAATGCTTACCATGACTATCACATAATAATCATCGACTGCTTGGGGTTTGAAATTCTTGCTTCATAAATATCACCCTTGCTCTTCCCCTGGCTTGTGTAGGTTTAGTTTTTGGCTCGTGTGCTTTGCCGATTAGTGGTCAAATTTGCATCTGTGGAGCAACCTTCACATTGTTATCAGTGTTTTGTGATGTTCATGCTTCTTTCTGATGTACTGCTGCTTGATCTTAAAATCACATTGGCCTTCATTTTATGTTTTTCTTATTTTTTGCCATTTTCTTTTATTTTTCCCTCAGAGAGATGCATGCTATTGCAATGACCTTCCTCTTTGTATTTTAAGTGATTTTTTGGCTATAGTAAGCATATGCTCAAAACTTTGAATGGTGGCAAAAAGAGCAAAACACAACATGATTGTGAAGGTAAAACATGACACTGCAGTTCCATTCTGAGCTTCTGATGGAAAGACTTGAGTTGTGAGTTTGTAGTAATTGAACTCAAGCCTTTTTTTTTTATCAAATTGAGACGAAAACCAGCTAGTAATCAAATTGTGTTAATTCATTCTTGGAAATTTGAAATATTTGCATGTAAAACTGCTTAGATATCGGGTGCCACAGGCAAAGATAGAATTGTTGGCAACTTCATTCCTGATACTCATTAAAAAAAAAGGCAAAAAGACTGTATCAGTCAAAAAATTGGCAAAATTTTCAAGATATTAAATTGTTAGAAGCATTTCAATGACTTGGAGCAGCAACTCCATTTGTATTGTACCACCAAAGATTCAAAGAAAATATTCCTCGATTTCCATCCTCAGCGAAGAAACAAATTTGGATATGACTGGAGGAGCTTTGTGAAGTGACACACTAGGATCATGGCTGGCTGCTGGGAAGCTTGCTGAGAATTGAATGCTCAGGTTTGTGGTCACATTCGAAATCAAGATGAACAAAGGCTCGCTCGACTTCAGGAAGTTCCTCAATCTTGATCTGCAGGGACTCCCCAATGGCATGAGCTTCTTTCAGTGGCAGTTCTTCAGGCAGCTCAATGTCAACCTGTTATGAAAGAAGCTCCATGAATTTAGAACATATGCATAATCTTATCATTTAATTGGAACAAGTTCCTAATCATGGTTCCTGAAAAAACAAAATGGTCACATAAACCGCTAAAATATTTCAATTATCTGGGGAGCATGTATATGATATACAAAAATAATGCACTGGTAAGTCCAAAGGACAAATTGCAAAATTTGTTGCCTAATGTTTCTATGTTCTTTTATTGCAAGATGAGAATATAATGCAAGGAAGTAGTAACTGACCTCTACAAAGTAAAGAACTCCAAAGGTATAAGCTCGAACTGTATCAACGCGTTTGATTTGAGGATCATGCCTTACGACAAGATATGTCAACTTCTGCAACATTTCAGGAGGAGCCGATTGACCAACCAGTGAAACTACACGAGATAATTACAATGCTTCAGTTAACACAAAAAAGTGATTCAAACTATATATATATATATATATATATATATATATATATATATATATATATATATCCAATGATTTTACATTTCCATATAAATCAAGAACATGTTCATTAATATCTGTGAAGCTTCATTCAAGTACTGCAATGTATCCCTGCAAATCTGTCATGATCAATGGAGAGTAATTTTCCTCTTTCAATTAATTTTACCTATTTTCATAACTTTTTGGGTAATATTTCTTGTTTCAATAGATAACCTTCAATAGGGATATATTGCTATAAGTTTTTTTTTTAACAAAAATTGGAACAACTAGCCAAACAAGCTGTTCATCTTTTAAATTATGTTTGAAATATATAAGAAGACTAATTCAAGAAAACAAACCTGCATTTTCCCAGACAGTACCGGACCAATTCGCGATTGTATAAATTGCTAGAACAATAGCCCCAGCAGGATCAATCCACCAGTAGAATTTATCCCCAAGAACAGCAGCGGCCAATCCCACAACATTAGTAACAACATCGAAATAGTGGTCCTGAAAAAGCCAGCAATGACAAGCATCTTAGAATGTAATGATGTCAAAGACGCTAAAAAACTTGACATGCAACAACAATCTAGGAACCAGTTGAATTTGTAGATATAGACAGAAAACCTTAGCGTAAGCACGGACGATACTGTTTCCAGAGGTTCTGCAATAAAACCAAAGAGCAAGCTTCACCACAGTGGCAGATAACATTATAGCATACAACCACACCAATTGTGATGCAGTCATCTTCACAGTGGGTTCATCTTCTATCAATTTTTCAAGAGCTTGAACCAAAACCTGGAACCCTAGAAAATTAAGAAAATTAAGATTTTCAGTTTAGTGCTATTTCATTTTTAGTCAAATGGTCATTGCATTACAGAACAAATTTGTGCACTTCACCGAAGGATCAATGACACTAATAGAAATTATTCCATTTTCTTCTTGATAACATAGAAATTAATCTCGACTCAATAAGGAGTTCTACATACATAGCCCAGGAAGCAGAACTTTCATAAGATCAAGAAAGAAAAGGGCCAAGCTCGCTCTAGAAGATAAATGTACCGAGTGTAGCCATGACAGCAGCAAAAACGATGATGCCCACTGGTTGCACGCGTAACTTGCCAATGGGGTACTTGTAAACATTTATACTTTTCATTGACAGATGTGTAAACCAAAGGATTCCTCCTGCCATTAGGTCCAACAAAGAATCGAGAGTTGAAGCAGCAATGGCAAGGGATCCACTTCTTACAGTGGCATACACCTGTAAGAAAGCTACCAGTTAGAATATATAATACAGAAAAGGCTACATGACAAAGACTACACGATCTATATCACATCAAAAATAGCTTAAATCATCAGAACTTGTTTCTTTTCTTTCATTTCCTTTACACTTTAATAACTCAGGAAGAAAATGTGAGGCCGCAAAAATATCAACGTCCATTATCTATGGTACTAGGCAAATAAGGTTTATGCATAGAGATTCAAATGACGAATCACTTACAAATTCATATGTAAATAAGAAAATAAGATATTTTCATGGGGAAGTTTGTGACCTGTGTGAATAATGAGATAACTACACTTATTATCCGACCAGCAGGGCACTATGAAGATACTACAAGATGACTTGAAGAGAAACATACTATACCTTCAGTGCCAACAAAATTATGTTTGCATAATTTGAGATCTTCATTGCAAATTCACTTTGTTCTTGCTCAGCGCGATCTTGTTCTTCACTTATTTCAGGTTTATCCAAAGAGTCCACTTCTTCAAAGGATTTAAGTGTGGCGAACTGCCTCTCGTAGTAGTCTTTCTCTCCTAAAACAAATCAAAGGAGATATTTCTTTTTCAAGGAAAACATCAAAAGAGAAAAATGTGTCTGAATTGGTATACGGAACAGTATAGATGAAAGAGTTACATCATTCGGGAAATCACGTCAATACATAACATTTTTCAGCCTCACATTCATGCGACATGGAACTAATAATAGGGTATGCACAAATTTTCTCACATTTGAATAAATACATAGAATTTGATGATGGATTTTAGTGTTTGTTCTCTTGTTCAATTGGAGGAGCTTAATATAACTGAGAGAGAGTCTAAAAACTTGCTATTCTGCTATGTTTTCATTCACTAATTTTTTTTAAAAAACCCTCAATTTCATAAAATTCTCACTAAATCTCCGGATTTCATCAAACTTATTATCATACAATCCCTAAACGTATTCAGCTCATCAATTGATTATTCAACAGAGAACATAATCCATGAGCATAATTCCATAAAAATTAATAAATTGCACGAAAATAAAAACAGAAAAAACGCAGGAAAAAAAAACCCTCAAGAAACAGTGTTCTATTATTAACTTAGGACATGATACGACCTTGGACGAGGCCGTGGGCCTTGGAGAGGTCGACGTCGAAAGGCTTCTCCGGGTCGACACCGGCCCGAACTTTGTTCGGCAGATTCGACAAAAACTCAGCCCGAAGCGAGCCCACCGAGTTCCACCGCTGCCTCCGCAGCAACGGCGACCGTATTATCTCTGCAGCCTCTGCTTCTCCTTCCATTTTGTTCTCTATATATTTTTTTTCCTCTTTCGAGGGGGAAAAAAAAAGAGAGGAAAAACACTAAGAAAGAAGAAAATTCT
Organism: Agave tequilana; assembly: GCA_038442645.1. Classification (NCBI taxonomy): domain Eukaryota; kingdom Viridiplantae; phylum Streptophyta; class Magnoliopsida; order Asparagales; family Asparagaceae; genus Agave; species Agave tequilana. The sequence continues at coordinate 36,357 of JAVJIF010018252.1, forward strand.
GAAAGATAAAAGACGAGGAGAAGAAGAGAGGAAGACGGAAGGGGAGAGACTCTTGAATACAAAAAGAACCTTTGGTATCCTTCCTACCCTGTGAGTCTGTCTCTTTCCGGTTGTTTGTTTTAGGAATGAGAAGGATTCGGTTATAGCCGAAATAACCGATCAAGAACCGAAACTCAAACTCAAATCAAATCAAATCGCTATTGTTTTGTTGGGTTTCGGTTTTGAGTTTTAAACTGAACCCGACCGAACCGAATCGAACCTTTCACCCTATATATCACTTCACCCAAATTCAATTTAATGAATCATATAGTTCATAACAAAAACTAGTAAAACTTTATCTCATTACTTCTAGCAATACTATCTTTTTTTATGTTGAACATGTGAAAGCTATATTAAGTACACCATCGTAATTAAGAATAATATTTATATTAATATAATTCTTTCTACTGTATTCCTGTCATTAAAAGTTAGTAACAATTATGTGAGTTTTAATATAAGCGCCTAAATACAGTGTGAAAGTTTTAGAACATGAAATTTTTACTTCACATTAAGATTAGGGTCTTTTTCTTGTTTCTAATTTGAGTATTAGATATTTGAGATTAGGATATTGAAGGATGATAATATAATGGTGATTAAAAAATGCAAGAAATGATGAAAATATATGGACCTAACCGAAAAAACTAAAAAACCGAACCGAGTCGGTTCCGTTCTGTTCGGTTACTACGTCTAATCGGTTCGGTTCAGTTTTGCAAAAATTAGCAAAAACTGAATCGAACCAACCGATGCTCACCCCCAGTTTGTTTCTATAGGGTTGAACCTAAACTTTTCCTTTGTTTTGATTTTTATTTTTAGATTTATTTATGAAATAGCAATCATCAGTGTGCTCCTCCCTTTATTTTTTTTGGTCATTAATTAAGTCAACTAGTATACTGCCTTTGGACAGTGAGGAACAGACCACGATGACGGTGACGATGAGAGGGAAAAGGGAGGGAGAGGGGAGAGCTGGAGGAGGGAGAGGGGAGAGGTAGGGATGAGAATGGGTGTTGCTCATGAGTCCCCATTAAACATGTTCAAAAGAAAATTTTCTATAGGAATATGAATTTTTTCATTTTTTTATAAAAAAAAATTTATTAGGCATATCCAATAGGGACCCATGGGCATGCCCATTGTCCTCCCTAAGGAGAGGCGGAGGGCCATAGAGAGGATGGGGAAGAAGGGTGCTGGCATGCGATGAATCAGAACAAGGAAGAGAAAAGCGGGGGGAGGGGGGGAGGGAGGGGGGGGGGAGAGAGAGAGAGAGAGAGAGAGAGAGAGAGACGAACAATACAATTTGTAAAGGAGTCACGGGAGAAAACCGCTTTTCGATTGCTTTTGATTATAGCTTCTTATCTTAGTTTGATTTTATTTTTTGAGATAAAATCATGAGGTAAGAACCCAGCATTTCATTAATAAGAATTTATTCCATAAGCCTTCCTCTGACTTTATGAAAACACGTTTTTTGTGCTTCCTTTGAAATTTAAGTTTGGAAACGGTATATAAATCTGGTTTAAGTTTCTACTTTAAAAATTGAGTTAGACTAAACCCCTTGTCTAAAGATGTTATGTGATGCACCTACACCTCCAGATCTCTGAAAAATTCTAGAAAATACCCCTTCTGTTCATTTTACTTGTATCTTAGTATTTTCTTCCTCAAATACGAGATATATGTTCATATAATTCCAATTTGGATAAGAATGCCAACCTCTTTATTTAGAGAAAAAGATGACACCTATCTAGAAACTGTGGGAGTGTAGCACACTACATTTTTGGATAAAAGTTGTCTAAATTATGATCTAGAAACTAAGAGTTTAAACTAAAATTTACCTTCTTTCCCCCTTTGTCCATGTCCACTATTAATAGTTTTGATGTCAATTTGAAAGTAGATTTTTTTCAGTTCTATTGGGATATGAAATATGTTTTAATTTTTGGATAGTCTTGACATCAAACTACTATTTTGATGATTGTAGTTTTATTTATTTCTTAATTTTTAATCTATGTCCTGAATATAAAGGTATAGGAGAAAACGATAGCCACCAGAATCTATCTGCTTTCACATTTAGAACCTTCTATTATTTGATTGTTTCTTTCATTATTATTTAGGAAAATTGAGCAGCACAGTCTCGTTTTGGTGTAGGTTCATTCCTAAATATATAGCACATTGTGAGTGGAACAGTTGAGGAAGAAAAAAATCAGAACATAAACTATAATTAATTATAAATAACTACCAAGGGAAAAGAACAACATAGATTTCTATTAGACCGTAGATCAATCTATTTTTTTCTTAATTTTTTGAGGGAACAAATTTCTCAGCTTTCTTGATGTAATCAGCCCTTTGCCAGTCTAACTAGAAAAAGTACAAAATAAAATGGCTTGATTTCAGTCAACTATCATGGAACATAAACCTGGGCAGAATCTCATCGCGCATCTGTTTGCTTTTTCAAATCAGAGGCTCGCATTATTTTTCCTTTTTCCTTTTAGAAGAAGCTCGCGGTTTACCGTCAGTCTACACACGCCCTATTCACATATATTACACTTCATGAAATTCGAACTGATGGCTATTAAGAAGCAAACACAGTGACTTACATGCGATCCGTCGGGGACATCAGGCTCACATTATTTCTACTGCTAGGCCCCAGGGGCACCATTAAAAAAATCTGGGGATTTTCAAAACCCACAGCCATTTAATGCCAAAAGAATCATGCCATATTATTGGAATTGTAGTCAATAGATCGAGTCAAAGCTTACTTAAAGCAATTGACATGCAGGATCCTGAGCACTAGAATATACTGGAGGGTTCTTTTCCTCACGGAGTTATGTCTCAAAATTTCTTCATTACTGTCGAATGAATCAGATGTATGTGTAAGAAATTAGTTTATGGATAATTGCAAGCCCTCTGAGATACTTTTGTACTGACAAAAATAAAATGCAAGAGGGTTCTTTCCATACATTGTTTCTTTAATAAGTTAGATTTGAGTCATGAAAATTCAATTAAAAAGAGAAGGGAAAAAAAAAGGATTTCCAAGCCGAAAATATCAAGCCAATCTCAATTTGTGATAAATGTTTCTAATCAATTGTTCATTTCAGTTACCCAAAGAAAAGAGAAGGGGAAAAGGGATCGCTGTCCTTTTCCTCTTTAAATCCAGATTCTGCTAACCATTGAAGCAAAATCTTAGTCCACATTTTTTTGTGAAAAATTAAGGTGTGGTTCTCTCTTTTTTACAATTGGTTAGAGGTGCTTGTCTCTTGAGAGAGGAGACAACGACAAAAAGGCAAGTATTTGGGAATATGTTTGACGACTTTATATATTTTTCTTTTCTCAAAAATTAAATTAGATTTAAACTACATGAAATGGATGAAACAAACCATAGTAGTTCACACTACCAGCTTGCAATAAGCAAAAAAATAAAAAAAAATAAATAAATAAAAAGTACAAATTGTCTTGTTTCCACCATACATGAAGCTGCATATTGACAATGCTAAGAGCAAATTGGTGAAAATATATAGAATCAATGTAAGCATTTGTTCATTGACAATGTGTGCTACAAGATTCAATCTCTTCAGAGGTAAATACATTGAGTCATTAACAACCGATCAGTGTTCAGCCGGGGAATCACCCATGAGTTTCCAGTGCCCTCTGGAGAAGTGGTTGAAGGGCCTTCACGACAATCGTCATGTTCGGCCGGAAGTCGGATTCATACTGAACACAGAGTGCTGCAACTGCTGCCATCTGAAGCATTCCAAGAACCAGAAAGATTTTGAATTTGATAAGAACTTGTAATTTCCGCAGTAATCAGAGCAACACTTTTTGCCCACATACTTTTATTTCAGACATTCAGGAGTATAAGCAAAATAATTTCCACAGTAATCAGTGCAACACTTTTTGCTCGCCTACTTTTATTTCTTATTTTCCAGGAGTATAAGCAAAATGATCTCTAGTCCAAACGGTAAAATGTCTTTGGTGTTTATGGATTTTTACTGGGATCTATCTGTTTCTGATATCCTTGGTAGATCCATCCATCCTACTGCTTTAGCGCATGCTCGAAGATGATGGACCGTGTATGTTGTATAACCACACTATTTATCAGGATATACACAATTTACAACATGTAAGTTAAGAACTCGCTCACTGGTGAGGGTGCGAGCTTGGGTTATGTAGCACACTGATCCCGGAATACGTATCAAGATATGTGTCTCGATTTTTCGCCCGTATTTTTTTATTTTTCCTCATTTATTTTGATATTTGACCCGTATTCTGTGGATCGGATCCCAACTCGATCCCGAACCTGCGCCCAGACTCGAACCTGAGCCCAGCCTGTGCCAAAGGGCCTGACTTATTTGCTTTATTTTATTTTATTTCATTTTAATTTAATTTATTTTTCTTTCATTCTTTCCTTCTTCCTTCCTTCTTCCTTTTCCTTTTCTTTTTTTTCTTCTTTTTTCTCTCTTTCCTCCCCTTCCCCATGTGCAGCCGACCTACCCTTCCCCATCCCATCACCTGCCACCCCCACACCCCCTCTCACATCTCAACTACCCCACCAACTCTCACCTACTCTCTCTCTCTCCCTCTCTCTCCCCCTCTCTCTCTGGGTGGTTTAGATTGGAGGAAGTGGGCAGAAGTGAGAAAGTGAGAAATATGTTTTTTTTCTTTTGAAAAATGAGAATTTGTGGGTATTTTTTTTGGTATTTGATTGATAGTTGGAAAGTAGAAATGAAAAACTATATTGTGCTTTTCGATATTTAGTTAGTAATGTGAAAGTGGAGTAGAACAGTTGACCACAAAGTTGACCGTAAAATAATATTAAAATAAAAATTATTTATTAAAAAAATTGGACTGTAATTAGAATGCAAGTGAGATTTACATGACCACAAAATTAACTGTTTTGAGTTACAACTTAATACAAATAAGATTTACATGACTACAAAATTAACTGTAGCACCTTGAAAGTGAGGAAATGGTTATGTAAAAGGGAAAAGAGAAAAGGAAAAGATGTTTCTCATTTTTCTTTTTCGGTGTTTGGTGGACAGCGGAAGTGAAAAATGACACTTCCCCACTTTCTCACTTCCGCCCACTTCCTTAAATCCAAACAACCCCCTTAATCTCTCACTCTCCCCCCTCTCATATCTCTCCCCTCTCACTTTGTCAAACACACGCTCCATCTGTCTCCCCCTCTTCTCCTCCCCTCTCTTCTTGGCTGTCGGCCAAAGCCCCGGCCAGCCAATCCTGACGACCACCGCGCCACCACCAGTCACCCCTCGCCGGCCACCAACAGCTCCAAGCTCCTCCTCCCTCTTTTTCTCTTCTCTTCTCTCCTCTTTCTCTCTATCTTTCTCTTCTCATCTCCCCCTTTCTCTCTCTTTCTCTCTTTCTTTTCTCCACCACCTCCACACCCCTCGGTAACCGCTTCCCTCTATTTCTCTCTTCCACGCAGCCAGGCCCAGCCAACGGCCCATCTCCGACCACTTCCTCCATGCATAGCCCAGCCTACGCCCAGCCACCACCAGCTCATCCTCTCTCTCCACCCCTCCTCTTCTTCCTCCCCGGCGCGCTACCCAGCGGCCAAGCCCTCGCCACCACACCACCTCCTCTGGCCGCCGACCAACTCCCCTATGCACCAGCCCTGGCCGAGCCCCCAACAACCATCACCACCACTACCCCCTTTCCCTTTCTTCCCCCACCTGCTAAACCCCACCACCTCTCTCCACCACCTCCTCCAGCTTGGCCGAGCACCTCACCTCCAATCTCTTCTTCCCTGGCCACGCAGCAGGCCAGCCGAGCCCCTGCAGCCCCAGCGCGGCCACTCCTCCTCCTCTTCCATCTCTCCCTCTCTATGTTCTTTCATTCCCTCACATTCTTTCTCTTCTCTCTCATTCTATCTCTCTACTTACTCTCTATTCTCTCTCTCTCTCTCCTCTCTCTGATCACTATTTCTCTATGTTCTCTCTCTGATCCCTCTCTCCCTCTATTCTCTCTCTTTGTGATCCCTCTTTCTCCCTGTTTTCTTTTCCTGAGGCAGCCGAGCCCCGCTCTTCGCGCGCTTGCACGCTAACTCCGTTGGAGTTTCACCGAGTCCGCCGCCGCTCGGACGTGCTTTAGGCGAGTACTCTTTGTGTGTTATATAATGCTTGTATTTGTATAGGCGATGCTTGTATTTGTGCATACGATACTTGCAACTGTATAGGCAGTGCTTGCATCTGTGTGGACGATGCTTGTATCTGTGTAGGTGAATGCTTGTATTTATATGCGTAAATGCTTGTATCTGTGTGGGCGATATTTGTAATTATGCGGACGAATGCTTGCACTCTTGTTCAGCCTTCAGGCTTAACCTCCTGGGTTTACTTCAGCTTTTGGGTTTAACCTTCAGGCTTAACTCTAGGTTTCAGGCTTAGCCTTATGGCTCTCATTAGCCTTCGGGCTTAACTAACCTTCAGGTTTTACTAGCTCCATTTGGTAAGCGAGCTAAGCGCTCAGCGTTTTTACTGCTAGCTCCGTCGCGAGCGTAACTAAGTCGTGTGTGTTAGCATAGTATTCATACGCTTGCATCACCACGTGAGTTTAGCTTCGCCGCGAGCGTGGCTTCGCCGCGTGCGTTAGCACAGCGTTCATACGTTTGCTTCACCGTAAGCGTCTAGCTGCGTCGCAAGTGTGACTTCTCCGCTTGCGTTAATGTCGCTAGCTTCGATATGAGCGTTAGCTTCGTCGTGCGGGTTAACGTCTAATACTGTACGCTAGCTTCACAGGGAACCTAGCTCCGTCATGTGCTGCGGCTTAACCCCACCGGACACGGTCTAACTACGCTCCAGCTTTTCTAGCCCCGCTTGGCTATTTATAGATTAAACTATTATTATCATTATGGTTATGGTTGTGAACAGTTTGAAATTCTTTTTTTACTGTTCTACATGTTTTGATTCTTGTGCTATTTTAGCATGATGTTGTAATCATGTATTTACACGTATTGGTGTATTTCACCCGGTACCTTTACACTTGACACCTAACCAGACACATGACACTTGTCAAATGACTGGTTACTCACTTCATTCATGATTATCACTTTTACAGGGACTTGACAACTGTTAACATGTTATACATTCTGAAATCATGTACTCTTGTGTTTGGCATGTTCCTCTTATTATAATATTCATGTTAATCCCCGTAAACTGGTCATCATGGATTTAAACTGTAATAATTGAACAGCTTATACCGGGATAGGGGAAACTGATGGATACCTGTATGATGTCATGTTTATGGTGATCACTTTGTAAAGAAGATTCGTGTGGGTGTAATATAATTCCCGTCAGACGATTTGTGTTTGGAGTAATATAATTCCCATTGCCTAGCGGCGTGTTCTGGCTGAGTAACAGAACGATCTTAGGTCGTTCAGCCGGGTATGCATGGGGCCCACTATAACATGGTTCATTAATCTCCATTAGTTTTCACTAACAAACTCATCTTACTCATTAGTGTCTGTATCTGTGTAGGGACGCTGAGACACATACCAAAACATATGAATCAAACGAGTTTAAATAATAATAATGTAATAATTAAATTGCATGTTACCGGACTTTAATAATGATTTCATGTTTCACTGTTTTTTGGTGATTCTTCTGTGCTTATATGACTTAAGCACTCAACCCATAACCCCGTACTTGATGCACTTTGTAACCCAACAATGATAATGCCAGGAGCATGCGTTATTTTGTCACTCCCTCATTTGGATAAGGGTTTCTACATATCAAAGATCGGATGAGTTTTGTTGAAGTGCAGACTCCAGTATAAACTGAGTTTTGCTGGAGTGCAGACTCCAGTATAAACTGTCGGTGGTATGGGACACTGAAAGTAAATAATTAAAATAATAGAAAATATTGATTATTATTATTATTATTGTGTTATTAAAGTATCTTGCTCATCGCTTGCATGATTCCACGTCGGCGTTTATTGTATTTAATTTCCTGATTTCATTTTTACTAGTTTGTACTTGCATGACTGCCTGTACAATCCACTTGGTTTTATTTTATGTACTCGCTGGGTTGTTTTCTATCAACACTGAATATGTATGTCCAGATCCTGGAGTTTGGACAAAGATGGATCCCCTTTTGAGGACTTAGTGTTTTCTTATGGATCTAGCAGATCAATCGTAGCTCATCCCTCTACTTGCCCTCTTTTGACCGACTCGCGAGAATTCTTTTTTTTTTTTGCAGCTAGTGAGCATTTTTCTGTATTTTAATGCTTTGTAAATCTTATTTTGTGTCTCTTAGTGATGTAATATTCATGTTATATTGTGCCAGTCTGTAATAACTGAATACTTATATTATTTTGTTGGAATGTATAATACCACGTACTTTCGTATCCTGACTCCTGTATTGTATTGATACTTAGTGTACATTTGTGAGAGTATTTTTGTCATGCGTATGTACGTCACAATAACGTCTCATACCTGTGTGGGCATGGCGTGTTATAAGAGACACCAAGTTCAAGCATGACCTAACAACCCTTGATCCGGGGGGGGGGGGGGGGGGGGGGGGGGTGGGGGGGGGGTGTGGTTAGGAACTCATAGGTCTAGGTGCTTGCAAACAATAACTCTCGTCAATCGTTTATCTTGTAGATCCAAATGTTTATTATTTTAAGCTATTTACAGATATGAAGCACCCAAATTTTTTTTTTAATTTTATTTTAGAAGAAGTGCCCAACAGTATCAGTCAGCTGCCAATTAATAAGTTTAATATTTCCAGTGTGGATTTCCAACTTAGCCGCCCACTAGTCATTAAGGAAATATTGCTCGAAGTTTAGGGAATATATATCATGTTTCATAATTTCTCCTAATTTTATAAATAAAATTAATGATATTACGAGTTCAGGTTAATTATAGTGATCAGGTAAAAACATATTAGAAAGAAAATTGAAATTTTGGTTCCCGTAATTTTAAATTTAAAGATTTTTTTGTGTTCATATAATCACTTTTTTTTTTAAAGAAACCAACGCACACATTACTAATTAACCAAGTGAAGTCCCCCATTAGATGACAGCTGCAGGGACTGACCTGCGCCCATCGCCAGTTTGTGTTCATAAAATCATGTGATATCCTTTTATCAGTGCAATTTCTCAGTTTCTCAGTTTAATTGCATTCAATCAGATAAATGTAAAAAAAACATGAATTTGCAATAATAGAGTCGAAAAGCATGAAAATGGAGTAAAAAACCAACCTTAGCTACTCCTTTCGGTGGGTATTCGTTGTTTAGTTTGGGATCAACACATTGTTTAACTTTGTCTTCGCTCAACCTTGGTGTTGCCTGTGTAACAGTAAGATATAATGCCAAGAATAGCCGCACGACAACAGAGCAATAATAGCAACAGAGGATATAATACCATGAAGAGAACTTACCCAAGTAACAAGACTCTGCTGACCTTTTGGCATGGTATGATCTACAGGTTTCCTACCTGTCAAGAGCTCGAGAAGAACAACACCGAAGCTATAGACATCACTCTTCTGTGTCAATTGTCCGGTCATTGCATACCTAGTGAACAAATTATAGAGGATAAGCAATAATAGTTATCTATTCCACACATGCATTTCTTTCAACTGAGATGCAAGGAATATTGGGGTACTTGTCAACTGAAATCATCAAAGCTGTTCTTTCAGTAGAATATACGCGCACATGTAACAAAACATTACCAAGTCTATCTGGAAAAAGGAATAACCAAAAATAAGAGTAACAGTAAGCTTACTCTGGAGCATGATAACCAAAGGTTCCTAAAACTCGAGTTGAGTGCAAGCGAGCAGCGGTATCAGGAGACTGGTTAGTCAAATTAAAATCGGCAATCTTTGAATTAAAATCATCAAACACAAGGACATTGCTTGATCTAACATCCCGATGAACTATAGAAGGCTGCACTTTTTCATGAAGGAACTCGAGACCTCTTGCAGCACATAAGCAATCTTTACACGCTGGTTCCAACTCAGCACAGGGCCTGGCTCAGCACCTTGCACCCCTTTCCTCCCTATTTTGCAGGGAAGATATTAAAATTAGAACTACAGGTAAACCCAAGAGGATAAAAAAATCTCAGGCAAAAAAAAAAAAAAAAAGAACCAGAAAATTACAGCGCACTCTTAAGTACCATGTAGAATATCATGTAATGACCTTGGGTTGCGTACTCATAAACCAAAATCCTATTATTCTCTTCCAAGCAATATCCCAACAGTTGGACAAAGTAGTCGTGCTTAAGTCTCGAAACCATTGATAACTACATAAGCAACAAACCGTTTAAGAGGTTTCAATCAGAATGAGGTACAAAGTACAATTTGACGGGGAAAGATGAGTTGCCTGAGCTTGGAAATCAGAGTCGAGTTCTTGAGAGGCATTGGATCAAGTTTCTTTATTGCGATAGGCTCTTCATTGGGCAGAAGTGCATAGAAGACCCGTCCATAAGATCCTTCACCGATCAGAGACTTCTGGCAAAATTACTGGTCATCCGATTCAGGTCGGCCAATGAAAAAGCTGGAATATCAATGGGCAACTCCTTCCTAGCAGCTCCATACTTTGGGCCATTAGGCTTACCAGAGTTTCTATCCAGACCTAGATTAGAAACGAGATATGGCGGATTAGAACTGGGAAATGAGTTAAAGCACTTCTAAAATTTACCCCACAACAGAGTTAATCAACCACTGTTCAAAAATAATAATAAAAGATAAATTAATAAAATAAAGAATTATGTTTTGAGTTATAATAAGCCTATAATGTAGAGTTTGTTTTTTCACAACGAAACCAAGACATTCTGCATCTTCATAATTTGTCTTGTAGCTACCACAAACTAAAATCTAATTACAAAAAATAAATACTTACACTACTTTACATTAAATGTACAGGATAGAAAAAGTTATTTGGGGGTGCGTTACAGAAATTCAAAATGCCATGCCAAATAGATCCAGATGGGTTCTCATAAATAGTCATCCACTTGATCTACATCTTCATCCAGCTTAAAACTGATTACTCCTGCGTTCATGTTGGATTGTCTATGTAGGCATATGGTTTTTTTGTTATTTTTAAAGATATTTTTTTCTTTCTTATCTCTCTTTCCAATTCAGGGGTACCCACACTCTAGGAGAAGAAGGATCACTTAGTTCTAAACTAATTTTGTGTTATACATACAAAGATCTTTCTATCCTAGTCTCTGTCAAATGGTTCAATTATAATTTTAACAATGTAAAATAACCCCAACCAATGTTTGACATCTTGATAATTGAAGAACCCGAACATCTCTAGGATAGCCTGATAATGGCAATAATCCAACTGCAATCACCAAAAGGCATGATTCATTTCTTGCTCCACCTTCAGCATTAGTAGGCATGTTCTAGTGATCTCACCTAATTGTTCATATATACCTCAAGAAAGTCATGGAAAATGTCAAAATTAACCATAATAATATATAGAAAAATCTTCCTTTTCAGAAAAATCAATTCAGAACAACAGAACAAAAAACCAATTGTAACCTCGAAGATTTCCAACGGAACAAAAACATAATATTTCATAAATACACCTATGTTCTTCCTGTTAACCACATTGACATATGTATATAAGTACATTAGTTGGGAATCCACTGTGTACACATGCACACTGTTCTTAGCATTGTTTCATGCCAAATAAAGGAGCAAGACAAAGCGATGAATCGGGAATTATAGAAGGAATCCAGATTTTGCTTGTTAATTTTTTTTCCCCTTTATGCATAGGATAAGAGTGAAGTATGATGCTTGCTCAGAATGATATGTAACAGGCTTCTCGAAACCAGTATGATGTCTGTTCATAATGTAAGAGGATTTATAAGAAAAGGCAGACTAGAAGCCCACGCCTAATATGTCTATTCTATTAGACCCAATTAAAGAAGTAAATTCGAGTGTACATCACTGTTTATCCATGTATATGAGCATTTGATGTAATAAATGAAAACAAAGGACTTCTAACTCAATAAAGGAAGCGGCATTTATACAAGCTGGGTATATTGATGTGAAACGTGTACGTGTGCGGAAGCAAAAAAAAATAACTCAATTAAATATTTCACTAACAAGAATGATCATTGATAGAAAAATCTAAAACAGTTAATATTAGCTATGTTTTTTAACATGCATGCATTAGATCAATTCATATGTCAAAGTACTCATTAAATGTTATTATGATGCAGCTAACAAAATCTACTACTATCAATAAAAAAAAATCAAGCAATTACAAAAGAGAAACAGATTCACACATTCATATTTAAAGTAGACAGTAGATCAAGATTAATAATAGATTAGAGATGTTATCCAACTTATAAATAATTAGTTGTAGATTGAAATTGTACCTATATAAATTGTACATCAACTTGTTTTTAATTGTTGTAGTTGTGTAATACTCTTCTTCACGAACTCTACGCTTCAAATGGCGTATGATTTAGACTCTGATAAGTGAGTTATGGTCCGAACAAGTCCGCTTACCAGTGATGAATTCTGCTCGCGTGAATTTATTTTCTATCTGATTTTGATAGTGTGAAAA
>JAVJIF010018253.1:0-74653 GCA_038442645.1 Agave tequilana
CATAAGGTCAAGATGCCGAAGAGAGGTAATATTAAATAGCCAACCAGGTATGAGAGAACTAAATGTGTTATCAGATAGGTCAATCGTGGCAAGTGAAGTGAGATTGATATGGGGCAATGTATTAGGAATATTTTTGAGATCAACATTTGACAGAAGCAGCACGAGAGAGAAGGAAGCATGTTGATATCATGAATCCAATAGTCCCCTGATTTGGAGAGATTGACATTACTCATGTCAAGGTACTCTAGAGAAGTTATCGTGGAAAGCCAATGAAGATCTTTCCCAATGCTCAAGGGAGAATAACCATATGTATTGGAATTAAGATCAAGAGATCGCAAGCTAGAGAGGTTGCCCAGATGCGGAGGAATGCTTCCATAGAATCCGGCATGGGATAGGGTTGAGGTACTCTAGTTTTACCAAGGACCCAAGAAACTCAGGAATAGGCTTTGGAGAAAAATTGTTCATGCTAAGATCCAAGTACCTGAGATGTATCAAACCAAGCAGAGAAGAATTGAGCTTACTTGGACCAGGGTGGAGATTGTCATCTTCATGAATAAAGCGGAGATCGAGCTCAACAACATGGCCGGTTACATTGTCACAGCCAACACCTTGCCAACTGCAACAATCTGTGCCATCCCTCCAAGTAGAGAGCCAATTATCGCCAGGTGGTTGGTAAATGCCTGCTTTGACAGCAAGGAGAGACCTCCTTTCGCTCTCTATGCAGCCACCACCTCTCTTCATCAAGTCGACACCGAGTTCAACACTAGCATGGGCATGGCAAAGAGAGGATAAAATGAGGAAGAATCCAGTTATTCCTCTCAGCACGAGACACTCAGTTTTCCACATACTTCTACTAGCATTAGCCATGAGATCAAGGACGACCTGCAAGGCAACAATCAATTGTGTGGAGGCTTTCAAACAACTCAAGGATAATTTATAGAAAAAGAAAATCTAAGGAGGATTGGTCAAGTTAACTGTACAATTTGAGATTGAGCAACTTTTCTCAATAGATGTAAGGTATTGCACATGAAATTAAATAACATTCTCTATTTGACCACTAATGTAAAAAGTACAAGAGACACCGTCCAACCATTCATAGGGCTGCTAATTGAGCGAATTAGTCAAGCTTTGATTAGAAATACAAGTCTTTCTGTCACAGCAATCACAGGTCCATACAAGTCTCTCTCAACTTTGACGAGTAAGACGCTTCTAGAGAATTTATTTGCTGATAATTGACTATAAAGCACAGTTGGTGGAGAAATTTGACATCTTTAATGTGAACGATACTTCCAGCGACCAAGTAAACCATCAGTTGACGAAGACTTTGACAAAGCCTATATTATCGGCAAAAGTCAATAGATGTAAGGTATTGCACATGAAATTAAATAACATTCTCTATTTGACCACTAATGTGAAAAAGTACAAGAGACACCGTCCAACCATTCATAGGGGCTGCTAATTGAGCGAATAAGTCAAGCTTTGATTAGAAATACAAGTCTTTCTGTCACAGCAATCACAGGTCCATACAAGCCTCTCTCAACTTTGACGAGTAAGACGCTTCTAGAGAATTTATTTGCTGATAATTGACTATAAATCACAGTTGGTGGAGAAATTTGACATCTTTAATGTGAAAGATACTTCCAGCAACCAACAGGTAAACCGTCAGTTGACGAAGACTTTGACAAAGCCTATATTGGGCCTGTTTGGTTAAGGGTGGAAGTGAGGAAGTGAAGAAGTGAGGAAGTGGTAATAGTTCCCTTTGGAACTTGGGAATTGGTTAGTAAGTTTTTCGGTATTTGGATGTTGTTAGGAAGTGTGGTTTAGAAAATGTTATGTCTTTCCGACGTTTGGATGGTAATGTGAAAGTGGAAGTGAAAAAGTTGACCACAAAGTTGACCGCAGAATAATACTAAAATAAAAATTAATTAAGAAAAATAAAAATTGGACCGTAATTAGAATGCAAGTGAGATCTACATGAGCAAAAAATTAACTGTTTTGTGCTACAACTTATTATAAATGAGATTTACATGACCACAAAATTAACTGTAACACTCTGAAAGTGAGGAAATGGTTGTGTAAAAGAGAAAAGAGAAAAGGAAAAGAACCTTTTCCATTTTCTTTTTCCGGTGTTTGGATGAACAGTGAAAATGAAAAAAACACTTCCCACTTCCTCACTTCCACCAATTCCTTGAATCCAAACAGGCTATCGACAAAAGAGAAAAGACCTTCACTGCTGACTCAGCCAATAATACGAAATTTACTTAGCCTACTATTATTTTACATCCACCCAACATGTCTGTGACTCAAGCTGGTATCAATCAACACATGTTTACTTATCTTTTCCTCTTCTGAAACAAAATGGCCAAGAAAGAATTCTTCTGGCGCCTTTCCATTTCAACAATGCTTTGGCTCATAATCATCCAATCCTTATTTCCTTGCCTGTATTCAGAGAATCGGAAGGAAAACTGCATAGAAAGTAAGAGAACAACCCTTCTCGCCTTCAAAGCAGGCCTCTAACGAAAAGAGAATAATAGAATGTAACCAAAAAAATAAAAAATCGAGAAACAGATGAAGGTAGAACTAAAATAAAAAAAACAATGAATTTTGAAAGAAAAAAATCCAGAAAAAAATTTAAAAAAGAGAACTAACTAAAAAAATAAAGTAGAAAGAATGGAAATATAAATAAAATAAATATAGAAATGTAATTGAAAAAAAAGTTTGCAAAAATTCAAAAATAAAGAAAGAAATAAAGAATATAAAAACAAAAAATCTTAAAAATAAAAAGGAAGACAAAATTCTAAAAAAAAGATAGAAAGATTCTTTAAAGATGAGGGTAAAATATATATAATATAAAATACAATAATAAATAAAATAAAAGGTTTAGAACATGTATACATAAATTGAAGTATCAAATAAATACAAAAAATTTTGTAAATAAAAACAAATAAATAATGGAGGAAAAAGAAAAGAACTAATTGAAAAAGATAAAGGTAATTATTTAAATAGAATAAAAAATAGGAATTTTGAAAATTATGGAAAGAAACCATAAAAATAATTAGGGAAAATGTAAGGAATATTTTGCTACAGCCACTTTCTTCGCTTCATAATTAGAAAAAAAAACTGAGCTTCATAATTTTGTTCGCGACAATTTCATCCATGTCAGCATAAATTGATTTTTTTCAACCACCACTTCTTTAAATGTTTTAATTTCCTCTCTTACCCTTCCCCATCATTCCCGATGTTGCTCTCCCCTCAACCTTGACCCTGACACAGAGTTATTCTAGGGACCCCCTCCCGGGGTACGAGGCTCCGCCCTTGGAATTTTTTTGAGATCAATCTTTTGTAGATTTTATTTATTTGTGCTCGCGATGAGTTTTGTTTGTGTTTAGATTTGGAAAATATTAGAAATCATTCGATGTCAGTAGACAGGAGTCTGTTGATGATAACAATGCTGATATGAGGATTGACTCAGAAATAGGATATTTTGTGAGGACTGCAATCATGGTCGCAGTCCTAATAAAAAGAATTGCGACCCTGATCGTAGTCCGCACAAAACTCAAAAATAGGACATTTTGTGAGGACTGCAACCGCAGTTCTCTTTTAGGATTGCGATCATGGTTGCAGTCCTCATAAAGACTCAAATATAAGACATTTTTATGAATACTACGATTATGGTCGCAATCCTAATAAAGAGAACTGAAATCAAGGTCGCAATTTATTAAGCCTCAAAAATATGATATTTTTGTGAGGACTGAGATCATGACCACAATGATCGCAGTCCTCATAAACAATGCATTTTATGAGGACTGCGATCATAATCAGAGTCCTCAGAAATAGGGTTGTGATCATTTTGTGAGGACTGATATCATAGTCACAGTCTTCAGAAATAAGAAATTTTTTTCTGTAAGGATTGTGATCATAGTCGCATTCCTCTATACTGTCGTATGCTCAGTCCCGGAGGGTACGAGGACATTACTGTGACGTACATATGGTATATCCACACGTTTGTACTCTAAGCATCAGTATAGTCAAGATTGGGAGTATGGAAGCACGGTACATTCCAATAGAAAAGGGGTACAAGTACATAGTTATCACAGGGTGTGACTTAAATATCTTATGAATATTACATCACGAGAAGACGCAAGTAAGATTACAAGACAAAAAAAGACTGGTAGATGCTCACGAGCTGTGAAAAGAAATCTCCCGAGCTGGTTAAAAGAGGGTAGATCAGAGATGAACTATGATCCACAAGGAAAGTCCGATCCTGTGCTAAAGGTCCACTTCATTCCACTCAACGGGATCTAAACATGCAGGTTTCGAGTTGTCAGAAGGTAACCCAGCGAGTACATAAAATGAAACCAAGTGGCATGCATAGGCAATCATATGTGAGTACAACAATGAGTCAGCCAAATGGCGTGTACAAGCAATAATACATACTAAAACAATGTGTCCAACTCAAGCTGTACAAACATGGACTGGAGGACAATAATACAACGACAAGTCATATCTACAAGTAAATTAACATGTTGTATTTAGAGTTATACAATAATAGTAATCAATATCGTCTTTCATTTTAATCATTCTCTTTCCTGTATACCATACCACTAGCAGTTCATATTAGAGCCCTTACTCCAGTATAACTCATTCGAATATGATATACACGTACCATTAACCGAATGAGGAAGTGACCAAATAACACACATTCCTAATATCATCATTGTTGATTATTAAGTTACGTCGTGTATAGGGCCTAAGTAATTCGTTAATTGAGGACGTCTTCATCATGCCAACACACAGCAATATGGGATTCAAAAGGTGGCCTAATAATTATGATTATCATCTATATCTTGTATCACTTTTATACCTGTTTCGTTACATATTTAATATAGCATGGGTGTTTTTCTTTTCGTTTATGCAGAAGTCAAAGAGCAAAAGAGAAAAAAAAGCAGATGATTCAAGATGCTAAATAAAGAAGACATAATGGGCTACAATTCTTCTGTGGACACTGTTTTCTAATTCAGTGGTTTGTCGAGTCGTATTCAGCAATCAAGGCTAATTGTCTGTTGATCAATTCAGAATTAGATTTCCACACTAAATTGAAGTAGGTTTAGAGGTCCTAATGTGTTCCTGATTGTAATTGGCTCTAAGGTCTATACAAAGCGCTGCAATCTCTTGCAGCCTGATAATCTCATCAATCTAAGTATAGAAACAAGCTTTGTAATTTAGGTTTTAGTTTCTCTTTTTCTTATATAAAATTCTGACTTTTAGAGAAGAAATTCTGGGGCTTTAGAAGAAGAAGAAGATCAGAGAAGTAGCGACAGTTAAGGATTAGATTTGATTCTCAAATTGGTGTTATCCTTCCTTTTCTCTTTTAATTTACTATATGAAGACAGAAATCATGTTTATTGCTTTGCTTTGTAATTTCTTTATCATGAACTAAATCTTCATATCTAGGGCGTTGATGTAGGCAATTATTATGAAGACCTAATCTTGTTATTTTGTGATAATTCTGTGTTACTACTTCATTATTCATGGTAGATTCTATGCATGTTGTTCGCGGTTCATGAAAAAATTCATCGTTATTTAAACCACGTACAAGTTATGAAAACCTAATATTGCTTTGAAATTTTTTATGAAAATTGTATATTGGCAAGAATAGGGTCGAATCCACAGAGGTTTGTTTCTATAAATCTAGTTTTTAAAAATCTAAATTTAACTCATAATCTAGTCTGAAAAGTCCTTTAAAGAAAGGTGTGCTGATTGTTTTGAGAACTTAAGTCTTTAATGCATTAAAATATAATGAAAAAAAAAAAAAGAAATGTTAACCTTGTGCGAAGACTAAATAATTAAGATGATGAAAGAAGGTGTTGCCCCAAGGTTACAATCACCTGCTTTTTGGAGTTTTGATGATCACAAAACATATAAAGTTATTTGTGCTAATCAAGTTTAAGTGTTTAAGATTATTTTAGGGTTCTATGAATTCAAGAAGTTTCTTCCCTAAGGGAAGGTGGTGTTGACTCAAGATGATTCAAAAACGGGATCAAGAATTCAAGTTATTCAACGATGCAAATGGAAAAGGTCCGATTAAAGATCTTGTAGTCTCCTGGACCCTTGTAAGAATTTAGTATGTTAAAGAATAAGGATATGATAGTAGTGCTCAAGAAGTTACACGCACGAAAATACACTTTTCAAAAATACAAGTTTTTTGTAATGTTGGTTTTGGTGCATGTTTGATTAATATACACGTTTCATAATTTTTCAAATTTTTATATCAAGTTTAGAACATATATCTTATCTCCTACACTATGCTACTTAACCCTCAAACCAAATGCAAAATGTTTTAAAAATATTTCCAAAATCAAAATTCTGTTTTTAAGTTATTTCAGGCCATTACGGTCGACCGGCCGGTCGACCGTCACTGTTTCAGGCTAAATCGGTCGACCGGCCGGTCGATCGGGCCTTTTGGACGTGGGCGTGCACGTTGTGCACGTCTGTCGGTCGACCAGGTCAGTCGACCGTTAAGTCCTGCGGTCGACCGACCGGTCGACCGACTGCATGACCCTTGCTCTCGAGTTGTGCCGGTCGACCGGGCCGGTCGACTGGCCGGTCGAATATCTGTTTTAAAAATGCCCTGCGGCCAACCGCGCGGTCAACCAGCGCCAACGGCTATTTGCCAAGTGGCTTGTCGGTTGACCGGCAGCTGTCCAGACTGGTACAACGGCTCTATTTTTGATCTGTTTTGTTTTTTATGGGTTCCAATAGCTATTTCTTGTTTTCAAGTGGCTAAACTCACCCCTAATGACATAGCATCACTTATGAATGGTATTTATCCTTTGCCTATAAATAGAGGTCATGGGTCCTTAGTTTTAAACAAGAAAAATATCCAATTTTCAAGTTTTTTTCAAGAGAAAAAGTGTTTCCTTGCTTTTCATTTCTAAGTTCTTCATTTTCAAAAAATTTCAATTGGTTTAAGTCTTTAAAATCTTTTGCTACTGAAAATTTTCTCACTTTACTTCTTGAGCTAAAAATCATACTCCACTCTATAATAAGTTGTAAGAAAGTGTTTGTGGTCTTCCTAAATCACTAAGTGATTTGTACTCCATTGAGTTGTGGTTTTTCTTGTGTTGAGGATAGTATTGTTAGAGTTGGGTACTCCGGTCTTGTGTAGACCTGATAGGTAGTAAAAAGTGCATATTTATCAATACATTTACTATCACATTTTCATATTTATTCCTACAACTATGCACTATTACTAATGTTTTATTATTTATTGTGTGCAGGCCTTGAGTAATAAAAAAATAAAGAAATAAAGCCTTAAAAGAAGCCCAGAAGCCAAAAGAAGCCCATGTCCAAGCCCAATGCAAAGTTGCAATTACCAAATGTCAAAGTTGCAAGCCCATGTGCAAAATTTGAAATTACTAAAGAAAAGGAAAGGGATGGACTTCTACTCAACCCTAGTTGCTTGCAAGACAATCCTAAAGATAAAAGGAGAACAGTTTAAAGATAAATTCGGATTCAGACTGTACATGTTTTAGTATTCAGATCATAACTTTTGTTACAGATATTAAAATCCGATGATTCAAGATGCTCCAGATAGAAGATTTGAAGGCCTACAACTCTTATGTTGATCAAACTTTCCAATTCAATCAGCAGATAATCCATATTCGGCGATCAACATGATAACAAGTTGCAGGACAGAATTGAACTTCTATGGATAAGTCAAAACAAGTTTGGAGATAAAAGAAGAATTCAAATTCAGAGATATTTTGCTCCTCTTATCTTCATACGCTTCTTATCCTCTAGTTTTCTCCTATAAATACCCCTGCATAGCAACAGAGGAAGGCAGATCTCAAGTACAGAATACAACACAGAAAATACAGAGCTAAAGCTAGGGTTTCTTTTAGGCTAACTTGTAATTTAGGTTAGGTTTTTCTTTTATAATTTTTGTAACTGCGAAGAGAGGATGTTTTCATGGAGGAAGGAGATCTACTTGTACTGAGGGTGACAATCGGTGTAAGTTTTGCTCTTCTTCCATTGTTAAATAAATCGACTCGAGGTTCGTTTTGTTCTTTTATTATTTTAGTTCTTTTATTCTTGTGTTATTCTATTGTTTCTCTCTAATGTCTTGCAAACCATGAGACCCAATTGCTTCGAGACTACTTAGCCGAAGAAGAGCCCTTGATGGCCTATGGAGATGAACAAGCCTTCTTTTGTTAGTCTTTTATTTTTGTAGTGTAGATCACGAAGGTGGAAGATCCTATACGCTATACTTGCAAGCCTTCAAGGACAAGGTAAGTCGTCGCAAAAGGATCAAAGGTAAGCAGGACTGAAGAGGTAGGTACGTGTTTATAGTTTTTCTTTCTTTCTTGTATGTGTTTCTTTCTTTCTTTTATTTCTTTAGATTAGATGACAAACCCCACTTCTTTCTAATTTCTTTCACCTTGTCATTGTAAATACCATATACCATTTTAAATAATAAAAATAAAATAAAAAAAGAGATAACTTACTCAAACGCTTCCATCGCTAGTCCCTCCCTGAGGATCACGACCCACATAGCTTTTGCTATAGCGGATAGTATTGAGCACCTTGCATACCTTTACTTCTCAATCTAAAATACCATATTTTGTGTGCAGGTAAAAACTCAATCAAGACCAATTGTAATCTCTTGGGTGTAAGGTTCCTATATGGAAGTTCCCTTTATGGATTTAGTGGAAATCCTTCATAGTGGTGAAGGCGGGGACGTAGAGCAGTGGCTCGAACCTCAAAACAAATTCTCTTGTGCTTGCGATTGATTTCTTATTGTTCTTTGTTGCTTTACATTCCTATACTTGTGATACTGCTTGTCTTGTTTTCAATATTGCATTCATTTCATCTTCTTGAATTTTCATTCTATACTCATATCAACAAGGAAGCAATTAAGCACCCCAACTCATACTCTAGAGGAATCAAAGAGGGAAAGTTCTAGAGCCTTTCACCGAAAATTCGACTTCAATTTCTTATTTTGAGTGACCTCTTGCATCATTCATCTTAACTAGTTTAAAAAAAGCATTAGATTAGCATTAACACTTATTCACCCCCTCTAGGTGTTTTTCAATCGGTATCAGAGCATTAGTCTCTAGTTTCTTAGCTTAACAACCTTAGAGAGATCCTTAATTACTAATCACCCTTTTCATATTTCATCCTCATACACATTAGTAAAGATGGCCGAAGGTATTAAGACCCCACTCAAGTTTGATGGCCTTAACTTTCCCATATGGAAAGTTAAGATGACCGTGTTTTTGCAATCCTTAGGAAGCCAGGTTGCAAAGGCGATGACTAAACCTTTTAGCGCACCCCTTGGCGATGAGGACACTTAGTCCGATATTTCTACGAAAGAGTTTGACGCAAATGCTAGGGCACACTATGCCTTACTTCAAGCTCTTAATGATGATGACATTGCTATAGTCATACACTGCAAATCCGCATATGAGATTTGGATTCACCTTTTAATCACTCATGAGGGAACATCACAAGTAAACAGGGCTAAAGTTGACCTCTTACGTTCCGAATATGAAAACTTTTCCATGCAAGAAAATGAGTCCATTGATGACATGGTTACAAAATTTACAAGAATAACTAACGGTCTTGCTTCTCTAGGTGACAGCATTAACAATGATCAAAAGGTGAGGAAGATCATTCGTGCACTCCCACCATCTTGGGAAGTCAAAGCTACAACTTTGAAGGAACTCAACGACAAGGAGGAATGGAGCTCATTGGTTTCATTGGGAAAATTAAAACCCGTGAGATGGAAAGAAAGGCTAGAGAAGAAATGACCTCCTTTAAAGAAGAAAGCAATCGCTTTCAAAAGCTCTTACACCTACTCCGACGAAGATGATGAAGAAGAAGATGATGAAGATCTTTCTCTTCTTGTGAAGAACGTTCGAAAAATGTACAACAAAGCTAAATTTAAAATAGAACGAAATGGCATGGAAAGGAAGAGAAGAAGATCATGTTGGCCCATAAGGTTACACTTTCCATTTGTTTAGAGTTTTGATGATAACAAACCAAATAGGAGCTATAATGTACTAATTAGTTTGTTAAGATAAGTTTCAGGTTTGTACCATAATTTGGAGGCCATTGCTTAGCTATTGCAAGAAATTCTAGGTTCATGAAGTAAAGAAGGCTTTTTGCCCATCAAGGAAGGAACTTAGAAGAGAAGGCTCTAGCATGGCATTACATGGTTCAAGACTTCAAGATTGCTCAAGATAATTTATTAGATTTGTTTCTAGTTTTATAGTTTTGTTAAAGAATAGTGAATAGGTTTGAAGCTCTATCACACACGTTTTTGCTCACATCTTATTTCCAAAAATATTTCCCATAAATATGTAAAAAATATTTTAAATTAAAGGTTTTCGTTTATAAGCTCTATTTTGGGTATTAGACTTGTTTCATATCAAGACTATGTTGTTAGATTTCAAAACCCCTTCAAAAATCTGTTTTGTTTTTGACTTTTGACCTGAGCCGGTCGACCGACTGGTCGACCGTCCCTGTGTCAGGTCAATCCGGTCGACCGTCCCAGGCGACCGAGATTCTGGCAGCAGTGCGTATCCGTGTGCACGTTTCACGGTCGACCGGGCGGTCGACCGAAACCTGCCTGACTGTAAGACCTCTGCTCTCTGTTTATTTCGGTCGACCGGGCGGTCGACCGAGAGCTGGCAACGACTCTTATTTTTGAACTTCGGTCGACCGGCCGGTCGACCGAGTAAGCCGTTTGAACAGTCACGGCTAGTTTTCTGAGCTGTTTTATTTTTGTCTTTTTCTTTCTAAAAAGGGCTTAAATGATATTTACTGATCCTAATACTTCCTAATTAGCCTTAAGTGAGTTTATCTCTTATCCCTAGCCCTCTTCTATAAATAGGGGTGTTTAGGGAGAGGTTCTTAACAAGAAAGATTTGCAAAAATTTCAAAAGTTTAAGGCATTCAAAAGAGCTTGGTTTCTTGGTTTTTGTGCTAAAAATCTCTCTCATTTTCTGAAGTGTTTTTAAGAACTCTCTGATTTCTTTTTCTTTTCTCCTTACACACAAGAGCTTCAAGCCCACTCATTGTTCTACAAGGATTTTTGTAAGGGAAGAGAGTTTTGCAAAAGAGAGTTTGTGGTCTTTTGACTACCAAGAGAGAACTTGTACTTGAGATTGTGGAGTTGGGTACTCCGGTGTATTTGTAACATCTTTGTGAAGTTATAGTGGTTAGAAATCCTTCTGGGGAAGGCGGGGACGTAGAGCTGGGTGCTCGAACCTCGGAAAAATTCTTGGAGTTTGCGTTTGGTTTACTTGCTTTTGCTTCTTGCTTTACTTTCATTGCTCTTATTACTTGCTCTCTATTTTCTTTGCAATATTCACTTGCTTTCTTTCATCTTGTCAATCATAGTCCCATACAACAAGATTGCATTGTGCACCTCCAACTCATTTCAAGAGGAATCACGAGGAAGGAGTTCAGAACCCTTTACGGGGCATTCGGCTCTTAGTCTTGTTTTGGGCGATTGTTGCATCATATTTTTAAATTGTGCATTGATTAGCATTATCACCTATTCACCCCCCCTCTAAGTGATTTTCAATTGGTATCAGAGCTTGGACTCTAGGTTTGGCTTAACATCCTTAGAGAGATCCTTAAAATTTGCTAATCAACATTTGCATTCCATCATTCATACACTAGTAAACATGGCTGATAACATCAAAACCCCTCCTAAATTTGATGGACTCAATTTCCCTATTTGGAAGGTTAGGATGACTATTTTCTTGCAATCTTTAGGTAGCTTAGTAGCTAAATCTTTGACCAAACCCTATGTTGCACCCGATAGTGATGAGAGCACATGGACCGACTTTACCTTTAGAGAATATGAGGTAAACTCCAAGGCCCAAAATCCCTCTTAACCACCTTGAATGAGGATGACCTTACATGGGTAATACATTGCCAATCCGCCTATGAGATTTGGCAACATTTATTGGTCACACACGAGGGGACTTCACAAGTTAAGAGAGCTAAGATAGATCTCTTAAGGTCCCAATATGAATCTTTTAAAATGATTGATGATGAATCTATTAATTGCATGATTACAAGGTTTACTAAAATCACCAATGCTCTTTCCTCTTTAGGTGATGATATTTCCAATGACCAAAATGTGCGAAAAGTAACTCGGGCTCTTCCTTCATCATGGGAGATAAAGGCCACCACCTTGAAAGAATTGAACGACAAGGATGAAATGGACCTCATTAGTCTCATTGGGAACTTAAAAACCCATGAGATGGAAAAGAAGGCAAGAGAAGAAGCCGCTCCGCTAAAGAAGAAATCCATAGCCTTCAAGTCTTCATCCACTCTTGATGACGATGAAGAAGATGAAGAAGAAGATGAGGAGCTCTCCCTTCTTGTGCGAAATGTCAAAAGGATGTACCGGAAGAACAAGCTCAACTTCCGAAGGAAATTTGAAGGCAAAGAGGAGAGAAGAATTATTTGCTACAATTACCGAAAGCCCGGACATATCATGGCGGATTGCCCGGAATTCAAGAAGAAGATGACTTCCTCCTTCAAGCCAAAGAAGCCGATTGAAAAGAAAGCCTATAAAGCCACATGGGATTCGGAAAGCGAATCCGAAGACGAGGTGGACCAAGCGAATATGTGTTTCATGGCAAACACACCAAAGGTAACCCCTCAACCTCTTGATGATGAAGAAGATGAATTAAGTAAAGAGGTGATTGTACATGCTTTTGTTGAGCTTTCGAAAACATATGATAATAAAAAGGTAGAATGCTCAAAATTAGAAAAAGAAGTTACTTTTCTTAAAAATCAACTTGCTATTGTTACTAGAGAAAAAGATGAAATTTCTTCAAATCTCATTTCTACTCAAAATGAATTTAGTGCTTACAAAGTTGCATGTAAAGCAAAATTTCCTAAGATTGATGAAAAAGAAATTTCTTATTTAAAAACTAAAATGGTTGATTTTGAAAAGATTTTGAAAGATTGTGCTTTTAACACAAAGAAACTTGAAGAAAAGTTTTCTAAAAAGCACACTTCTCATATTAAAGATTCTCATGTTAAGATTCCTCATGCTCACATTAAACACCACACTCATGCTAAATCCACACATGCTCACAAGTCTCACACTCACTATGCTTTTAAATATGGTAGAGTGTATAGATGCACATATTATGGTAAGAATGGACATTTGGCTAAGTTTTGTTATGATCAAGTAAATAGATCAAATAATCTTATTTGGGTTCATGGAACTAACTCTTTAGGACCCAAGAAAATGTGGGTACCAAAATCAAGTCCTAAATTATTTGATGTAGGTACACACCAAGGCTCCAAGACGTAGGGAGTGGTGGTACCTTGATAGTGGTTGTTCAAGACACATGACATGGGACATCAACAACTTTACAACCCTATCAAGGTACATGGAAGGTGGCTCCGTCACCTTCGGGGATGACTCCAAGGGCACTATCATCGGTATAGGTAACATTCAAATTGGTGCATCTCCTATTATAGAAAATGTAGCTCTTGTTGATGGTTTGAAGCATAACTTGCTTAGTATTAGTGAATTTTGTGACCGTGGACTTAAAGTTATTTTTGATGATTCTTCTTGCAAGATTTTTGATATTAAAACCAATGATTGTATTCTCACCGGTTTTCGTGACAATAATGTTTATATCATTGACATGCTTAATTTAGATTGTTCTACTAAATGCTTGAATGCTTTTGATGAAAATTCTTGGCTTTGGCATAGAAGATTAGGACATGCATCTTTTGACCATCTTTCTAGGATTAATTCAAAGGAATTGGTGAAGGGTATACCTTACTTGAAGTTTGAGAAAGACCGCATTTGTGGTGCGTGCCAACTTGGGAAACAAACCAAGTCTTCCTTCAAACCAATCAAGGATATCATGTCAACTAGGCCATTATAATTAATTCATATGGATCTTTTTGGACCAACTAAAACTAAGAGTTTAAATGGTAGTAAATATGCATTTGTTTTAGTTGATGATTTTTCCCGTTTCACTTGGGTCTTCTTTTTGAAACACAAAGATCAAACTTTTTCTCATTTCAAAGTTTTTCGAAAAAGGGTTGAAAAAGAAAAAGGTTTTTCGATTTTGAAAATAAGGAGTGATAGAGGTGGTGAATTTGTTAACCAACTCTTCATGACTTATTGTGATGAAAAGGGAATCAAGCATGAAATGTCTTGTCCTAGGACTCCACAACAAAATGGAGTTGTAGAAAGGAAAAATAGAACACTTCAAGAGATGGCTAGGACAATGATAAGTGAATATGACCTCCCTCAATATTTATGGGCCGAGGCCGTAAACACCGCATGCTATATTTCAAATCGTATTTATTTGTGTAAGAATTCTTCCAAAACATCTTTTGAAATGTATCATTCTAGAAAACCAAATGTTGCATATTTTAAAGTTTTTGGATGCAAGTGTTTTGTTTTAAATACTAAAGATAACTTGGGTAAATTTGATGCTAAGGCTTATGAAGCAATCTTTGTTGGATATTCTACTACTAGCAAAGCTTATAGAGTATTCAATAGATCTTCACTTACCATTGAAGAATCCATGCATGTTAAATTTAAAGAATCTAATGTGATTGTTGAGAATGTTGTAGAGATTGATCCATTAGGTGAAGACATGGAGAGACTATCCTTGAAAGACTCACCCACTCAAGAAGAAAAGCAAGAACCTATTGGTGATGTTCAAGAGGATAAAGAGGAAAGCTCTCAACCGCTTCCTAAAGATTGGAGATTCGCTACAAACCACCCCAAGGAACTCATCTTAGGTGATGTCTCTAAAGGGGTAACTACTCGCTCCAAGCTCCATGACTTATGTGGTAACTTTGCTTTCATTTCTCATTTTGAACCCAAAAGCATCCTCGAAGCCGAGGCGGACTCATATTGGTTGCTAGCCATGCAAGAGGAACTCAATCAATTTGAGCGCAACCAAGTTTGGCACCTTGTTCCTAGGCCCCACGATAGACCAATAATTGGTACTAAGTGGATCTTTAGAAACAAGATGGATGAGTCTGGAAATGTCATTAGGAATAAAGCTAGGTTAGTGGCCCAAGGTTACACTCAAGTTGAGGGAATTGACTTTGAGGAGACCTTTGCACCCGTAGCACAGTTTGAAGCCATACGGATGACACTAGCTTTTGCATCTTTTAAAAATTTTAAACTTTTTCAAATGGATGTGAAAAGTGCATTTTTGAATGGTTTTATAAATGAAGAAGTTTATGTTGATCAACCTCCCGGTTTTATTGATCATGTTCATCCCGATTTTGTTTTTAAACTTGATAAAGCTTTGTATGGATTGAAACAAGCTCCAAGAGCTTGGTATGAAAGACTTTCTAGTTTTCTCATTTCAAATGATTTTGTTAAAGGCAAAGTAGACACAACTCTCTTTACTATGCATGTTGATAATGACATTTTAATTGTGCAAATTTATGTTGATGATATAATTTTTGGTTCTACTAATGAGTTTTATGCAAGGAGTTTGAAAATGTTATGCAATGTGAGTTTGAAATGTCTTCAATGGGTGAGCTTAATTTCTTTCTTGGACTCCAAATCAAGCAATTGCAAGATGGGAACTTCATATGCCAAGCCAAATACGCAAAGGAACTCGTAAAGAAGTTTGGACTTGAAGGCTCAAAGGTTTGCAACACTCCCATGGCTACTACAACCAAGCTTGATAAGGATGACCAAGGTAAAAATGTTGATATTAAATTATATAGAAGCATGATAGGTAGTCTTTTATATTTGACGGCAAGTAGGCCGGACATCATGTTTAGTGTGTGTCTTTGTGCTAGATTTCAATCGTGTCCTAAGGAGTCCCATCTTATTGCGGTAAAACGCATTATTCGTTACATTAAGGGCACAATTGGAATGGGTCTATGGTATCCGAAAATCAGAGATTTCTCAATGACGAGTTATTCGGATGCCGACTATGCGGGTTGTAGAGTAGATAGAAAGAGTACTAGTGGGACATGTCAATTTCTTGGTAATTGTCTTGTTTCATGGTCCTCTAGGAAATAAAATTCCGTAGCTCTCTCAACCGCCAAGGCGGAGTATGTTGCCGCGGGGGCTTGTTGTGCACAAGTCCTTTGGATGAAACATACTCTCCTTGATTATGATTTGCATTATAACCATATAAAAATATTTTGTGATAATACTAGTACTATACATATGACAAAGAATGCAAATCAACATAGTAAGACCAAGCACATTGAGATTAGATATCACTTTCTTAGAGATCATTTTGAGAAAGGTGATATAGATATTGATTATGTTTCAACGGATTTGCAACTTGCCGATATTTTCACTAAACCACTTGATTTTGCTAGATTTTCTTTCATTTGTGGTGAACTTAATGTTTGTGTTATTGAATAAAAATGTTTTCATAACCCTTTTTGATGTATGACAAAAAGGGGGAGAATGAGTTCTTATGATAACAATATAAGTTCATATGGTTTTGGTTCCATATGAGTTTATATAGTTTTAAGTTTTTGATGTGTTTTCATGAATTCTTGTTTTTAAGTTGAAGTGTTTTGCAAGCATATTTCATGATTTTTAATCATATGGCTTTTGTTTGATTGTTTTTGCTTGCACCTTACATTGTTTTTTTTGATAGTATAATTTGAGGGGGAGCTTACTCCTCCCCTATATTTTGCTTATAGCCTATTTGTTTTGTCATCATCAAAAAGGGGGAGATTGTTGGCCCATAAGGTTACACTCTCCATTTGTTTAGAGTTTTGATGATAACAAACCAAATAGGAGCTATATTGTACTAATTAGTTTGTTAAGATAAGTTTCAGGTTTGTACCATAATTTGGAGGCCATTGCTTAGCTATTGCAAGAAATTCTAGGTTCATGAAGTAAAGAAGGTTTTTTGCCCATCAAGGAAGGAACTTAGAAGAGAAGGCTCTAGAATGGCATTACATGGCTCAAGACTTCAAGATTGCTCAAGATAATTTATTAGATTTGTTTCTAGTTTTATAGTTTTGTTAAAGAATAGTGAATAGGTTTGAAGCTCTATCACACACGTTTTTGCGCACATCTTATTTCCAAAAATATTCCCATAAATATGTAAAAATTATTTTAAATTAAAGGTTTTCATTTATAAGCTCTATTTTGGGTATTAGACTTGTTTCATATCAAGACTATGTTGTTAGATTTCAAAACCCCTTCAAAAATCTGTTTTGTTTTTGACTTTTGTCCTGAGTCGGTCGACCGACCGGTCGTCCGTCCCTGTGTCAGGTCAATCCGGTCGACCGTCCCAGGCGACCGAGATTCTGGCAGCAGTGCGTATCCGTGTGCACGTTTCACGGTCGACCGGGCGGTCGACCGAAACCTGCCTGACTGTAAGACCTCTGCTCTCTGTTTATTTCGGTTGACCGGGCGGTAGACCGAGAGCCGGCAACGGCTCTTATTTTTGAACTTCGGTCGACCGGCCGGTCGACCGAGTGAGCCGTTTGAACAGTAACGGCTAGTTTTCTGAGCTATTTTATTTTTGTCTTTTTCTTTCTAAAAAGGGCTTATATGATATTTACTGATCCTAATACTTCCTAATTAGCCTTAAGTGAGTTTTATCTCTTATCCCTAGCCCTCTTCTATAAATAGGGGTGTTTAGGGAGAGGTTCTTAACAAGAAAGATTTGCAAAATTTCAAAAGTTTAAGGCATTCAAAAGAGCTTGGTTTCTTAATTTTTGTGCTAAAAATCTCTCTCATTTTCTGAAGTATTTTCAAGAACTCTCTGATTTCTTTTTCTTTTCTCCTTACACACAAGAGCTTCAAGCCCACTCATTGTTCTACAAGGATTTTTGTAAGGGAAGAGAGTTTTGCAAAAGAGAGTTTGTGATCTTTTGACTACCAAGAGAGAACTTGTACATGAGATTGTGGAGTTGGGTACTCCGGTGTATTTATAACATCTTTGTGAAGTTATAGTGGTTAGAAATCCTTCTGGGGAAGGCGGGGACGTAGAGCTGGGTGCTCGAACCTTGGAAAAATTCTTGGTGTTTGCGTTTGGTTTACTTGCTCTTGCTTCTTGCTTTACTTTCATTGCTCTTATTACTTGCTCTCTATTTTCTTTGCAATATTCACTTGCTTTCTTTCATCTTGTCAATCATAGTCCCATACAACAAGATTGCATTGTGCACCTCCAACTCATTTCAAGAGGAATCACGAGGAAGGAGTTCAGAATCCTTTACGGGGCATTCGGCTCTTAGTCTTGTTTTGGGCGATTGTTGCATCATATTTTTAAATTGTGCATTGATTAGCATTATCACCTATTCACCCCCCTCTAGGCGATTTTCAGATCATTTATTTCAATTGCTGGAAGCCGGGGCACATTGTTGCGGAGTGTCAAGAAAATAAGAGCAAACCCTCCACCTCCAAGAAGCCATACAAGAAGAAGACCTTAAAGGCTACATGAGATTCGGAGTTGAATCTGACGAAGAAGTCGACACGGCCCACATGTGTTTAATGGCAAATGAAAACACAAATAAGGTAACCCCCAAATCATCTATTGACGATTGTGAAATATTTAAAAATGAAAAAGGAAAATGAAACTTTTAATCACAAAATTTTCATTCTCACAAAAAAAAAAGATGAATTGTTTTCAATTCTCACTTCTACTCAAAAGGATTTTGATGCTTATAAGATTTCTTGTAAAGGTAAATTTTCACGAATTGATAAAGATAAGATTTCCATGCTAAAAAAGAAATTGACTCTTTAGGAGAAGTTTTAAAGTAATTTGAATTTGACAAATCTAGATTGAAGCTATTTCCTAAGAAATATATCCTAAAGAAACAATCCCATACTACCCACACCCATACTCATAAGTCATAACACTTGCACTCACATCATACTAAACATACAAAACATGTTCACACTCCACACACTCTCATGCATTCATGTATGGTAAAATTTATGCTTGCACATATTGTGGCCGAAAGGGTCACTTAGCTAATTTTATTTTGATAGAATAAGTACATCAAATAATCATGTTTGGGTTCGTAATGCTAACATTAAAGGACCCAAGAAAATTGGGTGTACCAAAGTTAACAATTATGTTACATGATGTAGGTACACTCTAAAGTTCAAAGACGTAGGGAGCAGTGGTATCTTGATAGTGATTGCTCAAGGCACATGACATGGAATACAACAACTTTGCAACCCTATCAACATACCATGAAGGTGGCACCGTCACCTTCGGAGATGATGCCAAGGAAAAATCATCGGTATAGGTAACATTAAACTTGGTTCATCTCCTATGATTGAAAATGTTGCTTTAGTTGATGGCCTCAAGTATAATCTCTTGAGTGTTAGTCCACTTGTGATAAGATTTTAATTTGATTTTTGATGACTTAGCTTGTAATGTATTTGATAGACAAACTAATGCATGTATGCTTTCCGGATTTCGTGAAAATAATGTATACATGATTGATATGTCTATATGAAATGCAATGCTACTTGTTTGAATGCCTTCAATGATGACTCTTGGTTGTGGCATAGGAGACTAGGCCATATTTCTTTGACCAACTATATAGAATAAACAACAAGGAGGCGGTGAAAGTATTCCTTTTGAAATTTAAAAAGGGCAAATGCGTGCCAACTTGGGAAACAAACCAGTGCTCTTTCAAATCCATCAAGGATATCATGACATCACGACCCTTGGAGTTAATTCATATGAATTTGTTTGGTCCTATTAAAACCAAAAGTCTAAGTGGGAATCGTTTTGTTTTTGTATTAGTTGATGATTTTTCTCGTTTTACTTGGGTCTTCTTTTAGAACATAAAAATTAAGCCTTTTCACATTTTCAAATATTTAGAAAAAAGTTGAAAAGGAAAAAGAGTCTTCATTTACGATAAGGAATGATAGAGGTGGTGAATTCAATAACCAATCCTTTATCACTTACTGCGAAGAACATAGAATTAAACATGAATTATCTTGTCCTAGAACCCCACAACGAAATGGATTAGTTGAGAGGAAAAATCGAATACTACAAGAAATGGCTAGGATTATGATAAATGAATACGGTCTCCTTTAATACCTATGGGCTGAGGCCGTAAACCCATCTTGTTATATATCAAAAAGGGTTTTTCTTATGCAAAAATACTTCTAAACTTCTTTCGAATTTACTATTCTAGAAAACCAAATGTTTCTTATTTCAAGATTTTTGGTTGTAAATGTTTTATCTTAAATACTAAAGATAATTTAGGTAAGTTTGATGCTAAATCTTATGAAGCTATTTTTGTTGGTTACTCTAATACTAGTAAAGCCTATAGAGTCTTCAATAAATCTTCATTGACTATTGAAGAATCTATACATGTAAAGTTTGAGGAATCTAATATTTTTGTTGAGAATGTTATAGAAGTAGATTCCTTAGGTGAAGACATGGAGAGGATACCTTGAAGGACTCACCTATACAAGAAGACAAGCCAAAAATTGATGTGGAAAGTGAGTTCAAGAGTTGAAGTGAGTCCCCCAGCCACTTCCATGGATTGGAGATTCACTCCATATCATCCCGGATCTTATTATAGGTGATATATCAAAAGGGTAACTACTCGTTCTAAACTCCATGATCTTTATGGCCATTATGCTTTTATTTCTCATTTTTGAACCAAAGAACATCCTCGAAATCGAGGCGACTCATATTGGTTGCTTGCCATGCAAGAGGAGCTCACTCATTTGAGCACAACCAAGTTTGTATCTTGTCCCTAGACCCCATGATCGACCAAAAATTGGTACTAAATGAATTTTAGGAACAAGTTGGATGAGTCGGGCAATATTGTTTAGGAATAAAGCTAGTTTAGTGGCAAGTTACACCCAATCGAAGGTATCGATTTTGAGGAAATCTTTACACCCGTAGCACGGCTTGAAGGCATACGGGTAACACTTGCCTTTGCTTCCTATAAAAATTTTAAACTTTTTCAAATGGATGTAAAAGTGCATTTTTAAATGGATTTATTGAAGAGGATGTATGTTGAACAACCCCCCGGGGTTGTGATCCTACACATCCAGATTTTGTTTTAAAACTAGACAAAGCTTTATATGGTTAAAACAAGCTCCTAGAGCTCGGTATGAAAGACTTTCATCATTTATTTCTAATGGTTTTGCTAAAGGAATAATAGATACTACCTTGTTTACTAGACATGTTGAAAATGATATTCTTATTGTTCAAAATATGTTGATGATAATATATTTGGTTCTACTAATGAAAAACTTTGCAAAGACTTTGAATCATGTATGAAGAAAGAATTTGAGATGGCTATGATGGGCGAGCTTAACTACTTCCTTGGTCTCCAAATCAAGCAAAGGAGTGATGGGATTTTTATAAAGCAAGCCAAGTACACAAAGGAACTCATCAAGATATTTTGGGCTTGAAGGGGGCTAAGACAAGCAAAACTCCCATGGTTACCACAACCAAACTTGACAAGAATGAACAAGATATAAATATAGATATTAAATTCTATCATAGCATGATTGGTAGTTTACTATATTTAACTGCTAGTAGGCCGGACATTATGTTAGTGTGTCTTTGTGCTCAATTTCAATCGTGTCCTAAAGAGTCCCATTTGATTGCAGTAAAACGCATTATTAGATATCTTAAGGGCACCATTGGAATGGGTTTTGTGGTATCCGAAGAACGACCAATTTTCAATGATGAGTTTTTTCGGATGCCGACTATGCAGGTTGTAAAGTGGATAGGAGAGTACTAGTGGAACATGTCAGTTTCTAGGCAATTTTCTTGTTTCATAGTTTTCCAAGAAGTAAAATTCTGTAGCCCTCTCAATCGCCGAGGCGGAGTATGTTGTGGCCGGGGCTTGTTGTGCACAAGTCCTTTGGATGAAACATACTCTCCTTGATTATGATTTGTATTATGTCTATATTAAATATTTATGATAATGCTAGTACTATTCATATGACTAAAATGCAAATCAACATAGTAAGACAAAGCACATTGACATTCGATATCACTTTCTTAGAGATCATTATAAGAAAGGTGATATTGAAATTGATTATTTTTCCACCGATTTTCAACTTGCGGATATTTTTACTAAACCACTAGATTATAATAGATTCTCATTTATTTGTGGTGAATTAAATGTTTGTATTATGGATTCATGAGATTTTTATAAATACTCTTCAAAAATGTTTATTAATTTGACCCTTTTTGATGCATGACATAAAGGAGGAGAAATACCTTTGAGTTATTATTTGAGTTATAATTTCTTTTCATGCGTACTTTCACAATTCTTTTGGATTATAATTTGTAAACTTTATTTCTTTGCAAAGAACATATTAACTTGATAGATAGCATGATTTGAGGGAGAGCCTTTTTCAAGCTCCTTTCACATTTAAAAAAAAAATAACATATTTTTTGTCATCATCAAAAAGGGGAGATTGTTGGCCCAAGTTACAATCACCCGGGTTTAAGTTTTGATGATCACAAAACATATAAAGTTATTTGTACTAATCAAGTTTAAGTGTTTAAGATTATTTTAGAGTTTTATGGATTTAAGAAGTTTCTTCCTAAAGGAAGGTGGTATTGACTCAAGATGATTCAAAAACGGGATCAAGAATTCAAGTTATTTAACGATGCAAATGGAAAAAGTCCGATTAAAGATCTTGTAGTATCCTAGACCTTTGTAAGAATTTAGTATGTTAAAGAATAAGGATATGATAGTAGTGCCCATAAAGTTACACACACAAAAATACACTTTTCAAAAATACAAGTTTTTTGTAATGTTGGTTTTGGCGCATGTTTTATTAATATACACGTTTCATAAATTTTCAAATTTTTATATCAAGTTTAAAACATGTATCTTATCTCCTACACTATGCTACTTAACCCTCAAACCAATGCAAAATGTTTTAAAAATATTTCCAAAATCAAAAATCTGTTTTTAAGTTATTTCAGGCCATTACAGTCGACCGGCTGGTCGACTGTCCTGTTTCAGGCCAAATCGGTCGACCGGGCCTTCTGGCTGTGGGCGTGCATGTTGCGCATGTCTGTCGGTCGACCGGTCGGTCGACCCTTGCTCTCTGGTTGTGCCGGTCGACCGGCAGTTCAAATATCTGTTTTTAAAATGCCCTATGGTCGATCGCGCGGTCGACCGGCGCCAGTGGCTATTTGCTAAGTGGCTTGCCGGTCGACCGGCTGGTCGACCGGTGGCTGTCCAGACTGGCACAACGGCTCTATTTTGGATCAATTTTATTTTTTATGGGTTCTAACGGCTATTTCTTGTTTCCAAGTGCTACACTCACCCCTAATGACCTAGTATCACTTATGAATGGTTTTTATCCTTTGCTTATAAATAGAGGTTATGGGTCCTTGGTTTTAAACAAGAAAAATATCTAAGTTTCAAGTTTTTTCAAGAGAAGAAGTGTTTCCTTGCTTTTCATTTCTAAGTTCTTCATTTTCAAAAATTTTTCAATTGGTTTAAGTCTCTAAAATCTTTTGCTACTGAAATTTTTCTCTCACTTTACTTTTTGAGCCAAAAATCATACTCCACTCTATAAGAAGTTGTAAGACAGTGTTTGTGGTCTTCCTAAATCACCAAGTGACTTGTACTCCTTTGAGTTGTGGTTCCTCTTGTGTAGAGGATAGTATTGTTGGAGTTGGGTACTCTAGTCTTGTGTAGACCAATTGTAATCTTGGGTGTAAGGTTCCTGTGTGAAAGTTTTCTTAGTGGATTTAGTGGAATCCTTCATAGTGGTGAAGGCGGGGACGTAGAGTAGTGGCTCGAACCTCGAAACAAATTCTTTTGTGTTTGCGATTGATTTCTTATTGTTTCTTTGTTGCTTTACATTCCTATGCTTGTGATTCTGCTTGTCTTGTTTTCAATATTGCATTTATTTTGCATTTATTTCATCTTCTTACATTTTCGATCTATACTCATATCAACAAGGAAGCAATTAATCATCTCAACTCACTGTAATATCCCCTCACTGATATACTGTATTTCTACTTTTATTAATTTTATTTAGATTTACTTATTTTTATTGATAATTTATTTTATACAGGTGTATAAATATATGTGCATACATATTAAGTGCATTTGTTTTGATTTGCATCTTATACAAGTATATGTATGCATTATATTTTATACCCCACATATATACGCTGAGCCTAAAGTAACCTGAACAAGCTATAAACCTGAACCATAATAATCAACGATCACTGCAATAATACATATAAAGGTTACACATGATCTCAAATGAAATAAGGAATAGAATAGAAGCTAACTATGATATACATGAATCAAAAAATAGCAGGACTAAAGAAGGAAAGAATACCAAAATCAAAAGAGAGAATCCAGCTCCTCGCGAAGCATACGAGCTCAACGAACACCTAAACAATATAAGAAGATGTCCAATACCCTGGACGTGCGAATCCAGGGTCGTCAGAAGCGACCTAATGAGTGTGTGTGTAAAGAGGAATGCTTGTGCATATAAACAATGTGCACAGAATAATAACAAGATAACTGCAAACATAGGATAACTAAATAACATGATAAATAAACAACTGAATAAAAATAAAATGAATAAGCGTGCAGATAAAAGACAAGTAAAATAACTGTAAACAAATAACTGATGTCATGGTAACGGGGAACAACTAATGTCTAGATGTGTAACCTAGCATGTCACTAGTCTGGTATACAATCCGGTCATGTGTACAATCATATGTCTATCATAGTATATATATGCACAGTCAGGTGATTATAGTCAATCACAATACATTATAACAGTTCATTGTCATTTATTATGTCAGCGAACACCAATTGCCACCTGTAATAGACGCATCCCATACTACGCCTACTACACGTGTCAATCAGGGTCTTAAGTTAATGAAACTAATTGGTTGGAGACATTATCCATGCTTTAGGTGGGTCCCATACATACCCTAAACCACAGCCTCAGTTTCCTGGCGCTGAACCAGGCCGTACCGCTAGGTACTCAGCAACAGTAACAGTAATCTCACTGTGAAAACAGTGGAACAATAACAATACAGATGGGATGTCAGTCATCCCCAGGAACTCTGCAGTGGAACCCTCAGTCGGCTGCGCAACCTGTGTCCTAGTCCACCCAAAATACAGACGTTATCTCCTCCATCAATGTCCCCAATCCCGATGTAAGTTGTTCAATTACTATTAATTAATTCAGTCATGACAATCAATACTCATGTTACCTATAACACTGGGACGATGCGGTGACAGTAACGATAACAGTACAGAAACAATCAATCAGTAATCGTATACACGGTGAACAATATCAGTAACAGTGAACGGTAACAATAACCGTGTATACGATGAACAATTGGACTGTACAGTGTTACGGTCAACGATACTTTCCCAGTAACTTTCAGTAACATGAATAATATGTTTATCAAGCAGGTATCTTATATATTCTGTCAAGGTAATTAATTTGTATCATGCTGTCCAAGGCCAAGAATATTATGCAAGGTTTATTAAAAGAGATAAAAACATTCACAAGATAATTTATTTTGTATTTAATACATGCAGATGTGGACTAGTAACTAACATGCATGAAACATAATTGAGTTTGAACAATTATTTAAATGCAAAATAATATTTATTGAAATAGACAGGATAAACACTCACATGAAATAATATTGAAATACTCAATAAATAAACAAAGAACACTCACCTGACTTATCACGAGTCCGATAACCAATTTGAAGAATCTACATTAAATACATATGAATTTTATATCAGATATCGAATTTACATTTATTGAATTTTACATAAGATATCTTATTTATTCAGTATCTTAAATTAAATATGGATGGTCCAGATCTTAAAACATGTTGTAGGATGATACACTGAGTTTATAATATTATTCAAATTTTATTTACTGATTTTTTGTGGGGTTTAAATGGTTAAAAACATGCAATTTCTTTAACGGGTCTGAATATTGAAGTAGCGGGTTTCTACTTAGAAAATAGAGTTTCAGTCCAATATGATTTGCAATTAACCCGAAAATTTTTCAGTAGATGCTAGGGGTTATCAAGATATTTATCTCTATTTTTATTTATTTTTTTAAATTTTTATCTAGCTAAAAGAATTATTTTTCAATAACTTAGTGGGTTTGTTTTGTAATTGGGTCGGGTTACAATGGATAAAACCTACAATACTTGGACTGGACTGTGCTGGGCTTTCTGAAATTGGGTTTCCTGAAAATACATATAGATATATTATTTATTCTGTTTTCAGTTCTATGGCCTGGCCCAATGACCAGGCCCAGGGCCCTGCTCTAGGCCTGGCCGAGTGCAGGCCGAAATTTCATTTCTCTTATTTTTTTTTTTTGACGGAGGCAGGAGAAGAAAGTTACATGATAAGATCTTTTAGGATTTTTAGGTTGTTAAGATAAGATCCCTAAAGATCTCTTGAGATCTTTCAGTTAGAAATTTGAATTTTAGATTTGGCTTTAGGTTTGTTTAAATAATTTAGATTTCCAACCTAACCACATGCCAATGTGGCATTATGGTTTAGGTATTAAAATTTAGTAAAAAGACAAGGGTTTGAAACTTGGAATAAACAATTTAAGCATACAATTATTTATATATATATTTAGTATATATATTTTTTGTTTGGGTATGAATTAAATGGTTTATGGTTTATTGGATAATAGGATTATGGGTTGAAAGGAGATCAAATAGGAATAATACCACCATAACATAATAATAATAGTAGTAAGACTAATGATAATGTAGAAAATATAATGCATGCATATGTTTGTATAAGATGCAAATCAAAAACATATGCACTTAATATGTATGCACATATATTTATACACCTGTATAAAATAAATTAATCAATAATAATATGTATATCTAAATAAAATTAATAAAAGTAGAAATACAGTATATCAGTTAGGGGACATTACACTCATAATCTAGAAGAATCAAAAAGGAGAAGTTCTAGAGCCCTTCACCGGGAATTCGGCTTCAATTTCTTATTTTTAGTGACCGTTTGCATCATTCATCTTAACTAGTTTAAAAAGAGTATTAGATTAGTATTAACATCTATTCACCCCCCTCTAGGTGTTTTTCAGAAGGACAACAGGAAGGGGAGAAAAGATGAAACCCGAAATCAATGCAAGCTTGGTTCCTTGTTGTCGCCTTAACCTCTCCCTCCTCTGATCGATGTTGAAGACACAAAGAATTAACAAAAAAAAAAGAAGCAAGAACATGTATGAGATTATTGATGAATTCATAAATAAAACATGTAATTAAAAAGAGAATTGCATCAAAAACATTAAGAAAGGAGTAGAGAAATCTTAGATTGAAAATGGTACACGATCTTGTAGAAGAACTCTGAATTTCATTCATGAATTATTGTTACAAACTCTCTAATCTCACATTACAACTCAGTGCACACTTCTTTCCTTCATATAGCCTTTACAGCCCTCCGGTGTGAGATGAGATTTTCCCTATGTTCCACCTCTCTTTTATAGTAGATGTAGTAAATAGACTCCTGATAGAAGTTGCACACGCATCAAGAGATATATCTTTAAAATTTAAATTTAAACTCTGGATTAAAAATAATATCCTTTATCTTGACTTGGAGAGCAAGCTATATCTAAATTTGAATCCTCCCTTTATCTTCAAACTTAATTTGATTTATCCAGAATTTTATGCGAAAATTTAATTCTGATCTGTAGTTTGTTGGTGGGTTGATTGCTGAATATTACTTATCAAATAATATATTTGAAAATAGTTATTAACATAAGAATTGTAGCCCTTTAAGTCTTTTTATGAATCATCTTGAATCATCAGATTTGAGTTTCGGTAGTGAAAGTTATGATTAAAATACTAAAATATATACAGTCTGAATACGAGTCTAAATTGGTTTAGAACTCCGAATTTACTTATATTTCCTCCTTATCTCCAAATATGATTGCTTCATCTCATCTATTGATCTTCTGTCTACCCATTTATTTTTAATGAAACTGATTGGGCCTTCAAAAATCTTTTTTCTTTGCATTTTGATGGTATTATCTTATCTGATATATCCGGTTTTCAAATAACATGACTTCTAGATCCTTTGACTTTGAATCGATCCTTATTAATTTGCTTTACCGTTAGTTGATGATTTAAAATTTTTCAAGAATCTGATTTATTTGGGTAGGATTTGTGCTTATCTTCTCTCTATCATATCCTGCATGAATTTAGACATTAAGACAAGTGAGTTGTAGGAATTATTACAGAATAAATGTAGGAATGCAGTAATAATTATGCAATATATGTGTCCAAACACACTCCCACACCTATCTTTTATTCGTCCTTGAGCAAAACAAAGAGCAAAACTAACTGACCTAATCTAACTCACTTTCGTAGGAATCACAGTTGCACTAAGTACGTGCAACAAGCCGTTAAACCTCTAGGTTACCCCAAGAGGACGAGTTTTGTCTCGTGAGAATTTTCAGTATATTACAGCCACAAAATCCAAAAAGAAATAAATTGTTAGTATTTTAAAAAATATATTTTGAAAAGAAGAGGAAATATTTAAAGTGTTTTTACAAGAATTAAGTAATTTATAAGTTATAGGAGCATATTCATCCCTTGACTTAGTCTCTAATCAAAGATTTGTTATCAATCAAGATTGGGAATAAAATTGTGTTCTCATTTGATCTATTATTTTACCCTAAGTATAT
Source organism: Agave tequilana (assembly GCA_038442645.1). Taxonomy (NCBI): domain Eukaryota; kingdom Viridiplantae; phylum Streptophyta; class Magnoliopsida; order Asparagales; family Asparagaceae; genus Agave; species Agave tequilana. Next base: position 28,700 of record JAVJIF010018253.1, read on the forward strand.
GTATCCTGTAATCTTAAATATTTTGACTACGGGTTCTTTAACGCTAACTCTTATGCCTTATTTTCATATTTTTGGTGGTATTATCTCTTAGTTTTATTAGTCTTTCTAATCTGCCCATGTAACGAGCCTTAGATCAGTGACTCCCAAACTGGATGGTCTTAGGGCACTGGGTGAGAAAACACCCCAAAGGCTTAAGAATTCAAGCAAACAAAGGGACAAAACTAAGTATTTTATTTATTATACGAACCACTTTTAGGCGTGAATACTTATGCTTTATGAGGCACAAATACCCAGCATAATCAAAGGATTTTTGATATATATTTTCTTTTCTTTTTCTTTTATTATTATTATTTTATTTATAAGGTATAAGAATCTTTGTTTTTAAATCCTAAGTGTGCAAGCGTATAAAGGATGCATATTTCATTAAGGTAAAAATTTAGACTAAATTACTTTTCCAATTTATCTTACTAACCCTAGAAATCAAACAACTAATCTTATTTTGACTAAGTATAAGAATCTTAATTATGATTCTCCTATTTTTTAAATTAACTTAATTTCTTACAAAAATAGGTAAAAATATTGTTTCTCTTTTCAAAAAGTATTTAAAACAAAAGAAAATATTTTTATATACAAATAATAGAAAAATCTATGTTAGAAAACCCTTCCGCACACCCAAACTTGACATTGTCCTCAATGTTAAAATGTATGCCCATGATGCAATTCAAAAAGACATTGAAAGACAAGTGCTAGCATTGAAGATGAACAAGGTGAGGGGGATAGATAGTACCTTGGGAGCTGCAATAAGCGTATAAGTTAGGGGTAAGAGTAAATAAGAAGATGAAATCACACCCCCAAATCTGGATAAAAGCATCTCCCTATAGAAAAGAAATAAAAACTCTCAAAAAGAAAAGAAAAAAAAGAAAGGAAAATAAACTTTTTATAGGAAACAACATCTCTAGGTTGCTTCCCAGCAGCGCTAAGTATAACGTCTTCAGCCAGACACAATCACATGTCACTCAACCTTTATATATGACCTTCTGATGTTGGACCATAAAATTAAACAGTTTTCTTGCGTGATCCTTCAAGCAGAACAATGGTGCATTCGAGAATATTGAAATATGTGTCCAAGATTTTTCAATTTGAGTGCAAAATTTCTTGAGTAATGTGGTATAGGTAGGCAATTGTTTAATCACGTCTTGGAGTAGAATGTCAATTTGATAGGTTTGACATCTTCTAGCACTCCATCCATCCTAGACTTACTCCTATCCAAATGGAAGGGTTAATCTCGATATTTGGGGAAGTATTCACGGGATACATCAGATGCATCAATGGTCGTCTTAATTTGGGATCCTGTGAAAGATTTAGAAGGAGAAATCAATTCTTTCTGGTTTTGCTGCCTAATAGTAGACTCTAAAAGTGTGTCAATTTTGAAATTGTCTACTTGACCTTGATCCGTTTTGTCTGTTTTATTGACCTCAGCCTAATTTTCAAAAGATTGATTATTAAATGGCTCATCAAAAGTGAAGATACTCGAATCAAATTTTCTTTTTGCAAAGGGAACTCTAGACTTAGGCTCCAACTTGGAAAGCTCAATGATTAATGGAACAGATATAGATGTTGACACAGACAAGGGTCCTACCATGGGTTTCCATGGACTAGTGTCCATGATAGGAACAGAGTCTAACAATGTGTTGACCTCATATGGACTCATCAATATCAAAGTTCTTTTCAAAATGGGCCAAGCATCTCCAAGGGGTCTTCATAACAAGACTCCTCGAAGGTGTGACTGACCGAAATATCAATCATATTGACCTCCTTATGATCATCCATTTTAAGCGGTTGGGAACTAGTGTGAAAGTCATTCAGCTTAACTGTCACATTCCCAAATGACAAGGTCATGACTCCATTCTTGCATCTAATGACAGCATCAGCGGTAGCAAGGAATAGTCTTCCAAAATTACAGGAGAGTGATTATTGAAATTTGTCACTGGTTCGGTGTTTAAGACAACAAAGTCTGCAGGGAAATAGAATTCATCGATCTTCAAAATAACATCCTCAACAATTCTCTTGGAGACCTTAACAGACCTATCTGTTAGAAGCAATGTAAGGTTTGTGGGTTGTAGCTCCCCTAAACCTAATTGTTTCTACACAAAATAGGGTAGCAATTTACACTCACCCCCAAATTTAGCAGACACTGATCCTAACCTACTCTCTTATCCTAAATGAAATTGTAGGACTCCCAGGGTCCTTAAACTTTGGTGCAATGTTTTATTGGATGAGACAGGATGCTTGTGTAGCAAATGCAGCTTCACGAGGCATAAATCCTTTCCTTTTGATAGTGGTTAGGTCCTTTAGAAACTTGGCATATGAAGGAATCTGATTGATGACATCCAAGAAGGGAATATTGATTTGAACGTTTTTGAAAACATCCAAATTCCCTCACAATGATTTTTCTTCCTAGTTGGTTGAAGACGTTAAGGAAATGGGGCCTTGCGCACAAAAGATTTCTCTTAATTGTCAACAACAACTTGGTCATCTTTCTTTGTTAACTCCTTTGGGTTCTCTTTTTCATTTTCCTTGACAATATTAGAATTGTTTGGTGGAGCTTACACTTGGTTGTCGACTCTCTTACCCGACCGTAATGTGTGGATGGCTTGGATTTCACGTTTGAACCAGAACCATTTTGAACTGGCCTGTAGGAGTATTTTGAGGAGCAAGTTATCCTATTGGTTGGGCACAGTTTAACTATGGAAATGTCCTTTCCCTCTCCCTAACAGATGCAACTAACTGATCTATCTGAATCTCGAGTTGGGCTACGCTTGATACTGATTGTGAGATATTTGAACTTGAGTTTGATTACTTATGGCTTGGCTTTGCATTAATTATTAGAGAGTGTCCTCGAAAGATTATTTTTTTGATTGGGAGGGGCATATGAAGGGACAAATGGCGTTGCATTGAATCGATTTCTCTTGTAAAATTGATTATTAGAAGATGGTCCTTGAAATGATGACGATCCACCATATCCTTGTTCTTGCGAAGATTTCTATGAATGGTTGGGATAGTTTCACCATCCTTGTACGTTTCACTGAATGGGTTGTTGTTGGGGTTGGGCTTGCGAAATGTATTGATTACATTTTCTTGCCCTACTTTAATAATTGGTAACCGGGGGCATTGTTCAACCAAGTGGTCCTGATTGTCATAAAGGACAGAAATGGGAGACACCACTGGCTTAGATGGTTCGAGAGCCGAAGATTGTACTCCTTTGCTCATCTTTAAAACTTCAAGTCTTCTCAAAATTAATGTCATTTTGGCATCAGTCTTAAAATTAGAGTTGACTCTATGCATACCGCTCTTGCTGGTGGTGGTTGTGGTGGTGGTGGTCACTTAACATTAACAGGTTCACATTCTAATGTGTTTTCTGCCACCACTTCAAAAAATTGCCATGCATCATTGGCGATTTTACTAGTGAATGATCCATTACAAACAGACTCAGTCATGGTCTTAGTTGGGTAGTCTAACCCATTATATAACATTTGGATCAAATGGATCTTTTCAAATCTGTGGTGAGGTCACTCAAGCAAAAGATCATTGAATCTTTCAAAATATGTGAAAAATGTCTCCTCTGGTAATTGATGAAAGGTGTTGAGGGCTTGACGTATGGTAACAGTTTTCTGCTTGGAGTAGAACTTCTTATAAAATGCTTCAGCTAAACCTACCCAAGTGGTAATTGAACTAGGCTGGATAGAAAGAAGCCAAGTTTTGGCTTTTCCCTTTAGAGAGAAGGGGAACAACCTATGTTTTAGGGCTTCCTCCATCATTTGATTATGCTTCATGGTTCCACAAATATCCTCAAATTCCCTAACATGTTGGTATGGATTCTCATTAGTCAATCCGCGAAAAACTAGAAGCATTTGTATCATACGGATTTGATTTTGAAATTTGCCGTAAAGGCCGGTAAAGTGATACATGAAGGTTGGATTGACCTTCTAGGATACATATAATCCCTTAAGGTCATTTGTTGGGTTTGATTCGTGTCACCCATTGTGTCAATAGGGTTGAAAATAGTAATGGATTCTAATCGACCCTTAATAAGAACTCATTTTCGCAAGAATCAGGGTACTGCCCTGAAGAAGGATTTTCTAAATCTTAGATAAGATTGCACACAAGATGGCTCAACCAATCAAATTGTTTTCTTTATCTTGAACTTAATTTGAAAGTAATTAATTTTTTAGACACTAATCTGAAGAAAATAAATTTCTTCTTAGTTAGACAGCTCCTAACTGAGTTGGACAGATTGTGGGCTGATCAGTTAAAGCCGTTAAATAAGCGATTGGGTTCTCCCTTAAGCTGGGCGCTTATTAATTCAGCCACCCTTTCTTAAACAAGGAAGTTCCTCAATCCTTCCTCCAAGCTAGGCACTGCCGCAATGGCTAAGTCGCCCATTCTATATAAGAAAGCCCTCTCTCGCGAGATTGAAAGTAATAATCGGAGTATTCTCAAAATGGATCCACTTAATGAGCTTGAAATCTTAGTGGTCAAGTTTTTAATTGATTAAGCTTGGAAAAACTTATATGCATTGTGATTTTTGAGCCAAGGAATGGATAATGAAATCCCGATCTTATGTGAAGGGCAACAGCTCTTAAGATCTTTTTATGCATTATGCACTAATGCAGCACAGGTTCAATCAATAAGCACCTCCAAAACCCTACTAACATGAGATTCGTGGGTAGAGTTAGAAAATTACTAACCTTTTCGATGACTCTGAAGCAAGCAATTTTTGTTTTTATTTTAGTTTAGCAATGCAATTATGTCATATGTAAGCAAGTTTCATCCTGTTGCGCAAATCCTCACTCATTCATGCAATATTCCTGCAAAAAGAAAAGCTTGGAGTTTAGATCTTAGGGACGAAAAAGAAAATAATAAAAAGAAAAGAATTTTGACTTTAAATTTTTTTAAATTTTTGAAAATTTTAATTAATTTTTTAGTTTTTAATTTTTAAAATTTTTATATATAAAACTAGAAAAAGATTAAATGTTGATTTTCAAAAAACAAAAATTTTACAAGTCCCCGACAATGGCACCAAAAACTGCTCGCGGTTCAAAATTCATGAAGAAATTCATCGTTGTTTAAACCACGTACAAGTTATGAAAACCTATTCTTACTTTGAAATCTTTTTAGGAAAATTGTATAGTAGTAAGAATAGTGTCGAATCCACAAAGACTTGTTTTTAAATGTCAAGTTTTTAAAATCTAAATTAACTTTTAATCTAGTTTGAGAAGTCCTTTAAAGAAAGGTGTGATGATTGTTTTTAGAACTTAAGTCTTTAATGCATTAAAAATATGAAGAAAACAAAAATAAAAAGAATACTAACCTTGTGCGAAGACTAAATAATTAAGTTAATGAAAGAAGAAGGAAAACAAGAAGGGGAGAAAAGATGAAACCCGGAATCGATGCAAGCCTTGGTTCCTTGTTGTCGCCTTAACGTCTCCCTCCTCCGAACGATGTTGAAGGCACAAAAAATTAACAAAAAAAGAAGCAAGAATATGTATGAGATTATTGATAAATTCATAAACTAAAACATGCAATTAAAAGAAGAGAATTGCATCAAAAACATAAATAGAGGAGTAGAGAAATCTTAGACTGAAAACGGTGCATGATCTTATAGAAGAACTCTAAATTTCATTCATGAATTGTTGCTAAAAACTCTACATTCTCACATTACAACTCATTAGACACTTTTCTCCTTCATATAGCCTTACAGCCCTACGGTGTGAGATGAGATTTTTTTCTATTGCCTATCTCTCTATTTATAGTAGAAGTAGTAGATAGACTCTTGGTAGAAGTTGTGCACCCATCAAGAGATATATCTTCAGAACATAAATTTAAACTCTGAATTTAAGATAATATCCTTTCTCTTTACTTGGGAAGTAAGCTATTTCTAAATTTGAATCCTTTCTTTATTTCCAAACTTGATTTGATTTATCCAGAATTTTATGTGAAAATTTAATTCTGATCTGCAGCTTGTTGGCGTGTTGATTGCTGAATATTATTTATCCAAGGATAGAATTGAAAATAGTGATCAATATAAGAATTGAAGCCCCTTAAGTCTTCTTTCTATATCATCTTGAATCATCAGATTTGAGTTTCGGTAGCAAAAGTTATGTTTAAAATACTAAAATATATATAGTCTGAATCTGAGTCTAAATTTATTTAGAACTTCAAATTTACTTGGATTTCCTCCTTATCTCCAAATATGATTGCTTCATCTCATCTATTGATCTTCTCTCTATCTATTTATCTTTAACAAAATTGATTGGATCTCCAAAAAATTTATTTTTCTTTTGCATTTCGGTTATCTTATCTGATATATCAGGTTTCAGATAAGATAGCTTCTAAATCCTTTTGGTTTGATTCGATCTTAGTTGGTTTGATTTATCTGCAGTTGATGATTTAAATCTTCTTAAGAATCTGTTTTATTTGACTAGGATTTGTTCTTGTTTTCTCTCTGCCATATCCTGCATGAATTTAGACACAAAGACAAGTGAGTTGTTGGAATTATTGCAGAATAAATATAGAAATGCATTAACAATTATGCAATATTTGTGTCCAAACACATGTTAAGTTTTTTTTCTCTTTCTTCATGTTATTAATTGATGCATATAATTATATAGATGGCTAAGTTTGAGACTGAGAGGAGAAATTTAGTATTGCTTCATGAGAATAAAAATCACAACTTGATAAGTTGAGACGTAAAAGTTATGCAATCTTATAGAAAGATCTACTGTAATTAATGATTCTTCTAACTTATAAGTCTACTAGATGAGAGATTGTAGGTTCTTCTATTAGAGGTTAAAATTAATATTGCTCGAGAGAAAATATTAATTAAGACAGGAACTTTTGATTGTTAACATGGGTAGTATGTAGTTACTAGTACAATCAACTTATTAATTCAGATTATTAATTTTTGAAATCAATTGCTCTAGTGATTTTCCTATCTAAAGCCAGCACCTTTCTTTCTTATTTCACTTTCAAATTTATATCTTTCCTTCAAATAAAATTTTGAGTTAATACACCAATGTTACTTAATTAAATAACAATTCTCGTGGGTTTGACACTCTACTATTACTTTATTACTTGTAAATAATTAGTGCACTTGTCATTCGCAACATCAAGTTTTTGGTGCCATTGCCAGGGATTGTTTTATCTTTATTAATATCAATACTTTTTTATTCTAGTTTTACTTTGAAAATTTATCTTTATTTCTTTCTTTTTCTTTTATTTTCTGATTTATGGATTATAATTAACAATGGTCCTTAAAGAGAGTCGATCCAATGCAAGTATGCGAGTGGTGTGGAGGAAATCATGTTAATATGGCTTGAAAATATTATGCCAACAATTACACGTACAATCCGGCTTGGAGAGATCATGAAAACCTTTCTTGGAACTACATAAATCAAGCAATCGAGCCTAATGTGAAAGATACTTCCAGCGACCAACAGGTAATGAGGTGAAACATCAGTTGACGAAGACTTTGACAAAGCTTATATTATCGACAAAAGGGGAAACACCTTCACTGTTGACTCAGCCAATAATGTGAAAATTTGAATTTCAAAACACTTAGCCTACTAATATTTTACATCCGTCTAACATGTGGACTCCTAGGTACTATAAACTTCAGCAGGCCTGTGACTAAAGCTGGTATCAATCAACACTTGTTTGCTTACATTTTTCTCTTCTGAAACAAAATGGCCAAGAAAGAATTCTTCTGGCACCTTTCCATTTCAACAGTGCTTTGGCTCAAAATCATCCAATTCGCATTTCCTTGCCTGTATTCAGAGAATCAGAAAGAAAGCTACATTGAAAATGTCACACCCCACTTCTAAATTATGTGAAAATAGAGTCGCAACGAGAGTCATCGGTGCATATAAGCAGAAGAATACCTCACATATACACGCTAAGCCTAAGTAACCCAAACAAGCTATATAATCACTAAGATGACATGATAATACTGCAATCTAACATATGAATAACCACACATGATAACAGATAAATAAATGAATAGAATAATCAATGAGTCCTATATATCGGGAATCACAGGAAATAACAGGAATAAAATAAAGTGAGAATACCAGAATCGAACAAAGAGAACTTAATGCTCCTCGGAATGCCTGTGATCCTCTTCAAATACCTGATTAATAATAAATAGACCCAGATCTGGATATGCAAATCCAGGGAGTCAGAACTCCTACTGAACGTGTAAGAATAAAGGCATATAAAAGTAAACATATGATAATAATATAAACTGGAATAAGAAATGACATGAATAAATAAATAAACAGTAATGCAGATAGCTCACAATAGAGTATGTGTCCAGTCGGTATCCAATCAAGTATCTATCATAATCTATATATCAGGCTGGTAGGATAAGTCAGTACTAGAGTCAGATGTCCAATCAGCCAGGTGTATCATTGTGTGTTTAACATACATATACCAGGCAAAGACAATCAATTACAGTACATTATTATTTATTATGTCAGTGAACCTTAATTGCCACCTGTAATAGACGCATCCCATAGTATGCCTACTACACATATCAAATAGGGTCTTAAGTTATTGAAACTGATCGGTTGGAGACATTGTCTATGGTTTAGGTGGGTTTCGTACATATCTGGATCCACGGCCCAATCACCTGGCGTTGAACCAGGTCCTACCGTTAGATAGCCAATAACAATAATAATATGTCAATAACAATAATAATATGAATAATAAGGGATGTCTATCATCTCCCAGAACCCTGTAGTGGAACCGTATCTTAGCTGAGCAACCTGTATCCTAAGTCCACCCAAAATATAGACGCTGTCTTCTCCATCAATTTTTTCAATCCCACTGTAAGTTATCATTTACATTATTATTTAAAGCGATAAATATCCATGTTATTTTAATTACTAGGACGATATAGTGACAGTAATAATATCAATGATGTAACAATAACAATGTGGACAATATTACCGTGTAAACAGTAGAACAATGGAACAATGCATGTGTTATGGTCTGTCAATTTTTACCCAGTAACTTTTAAGAACATGAATACAATAACAAGTCTGGATACTGCTCAATAGATAGTCTCATTTAGAACTGATCAATATCTCATTCATATGTACTGAGATACAATAGTAACTGATCCATCAGCTCATAGTCTCAATTCAATAATCATGAACATTAAGTATCACTCCATGTCAAAGTATTTAATACGGTAAACTGTTGGCCCAAGGTTACAATCATCCGATTTTTAGAGTTTTGATGATTACAAAATATATATAGTTATTTGTACTAATCAAGTTTAAGTGTTTAAGATTATTTCAGGGTTATAAGGTTTCATGAGACTTCTTCCCCTAAAGGAAGGTGGTGTTGACTCAAGATGACTCAAAAACGGGATCAAGAATTCAAGTTATTCAACGATACAAATGGAAAAGCCCGGTTGAAGATCTTGTAGTCTCCTAGACCCTTGTAAGAATTTAGTATGTTAAAGAGTAAAGATATGATAGTAGTGCTCAAGAAGTCACATACACAAAAATACACTTTTCAAAAATACAAGTTTTGGTTAGTGTTGGTTTTATTGCATGTTTGGTTTTAACGCATGTCTCATAATTTTTCAAATTTTTATATCAAGTGTAGAACATGTATTTTATCTCCCATACTATGCTACTCAACCCTCAAAAAAATACAAAATGTTTTAAAATATTTCTAAATTCAAAAATCTGTTTTTAAACTATTTCAGGCCATTACGATCGACCGGCCGGTCGACTGTCACTGTTTCAGGCCAAAACGGTCGACCGGCCGATCGATCGGACCTTGTGGTCGTGGACGTGCACGTTGTGCACGTCTGTCGGTCGACCGTCGAGCCCTGCAATCGACAGACCGGTCGACCGACTGCATGACCCTTGCTCTCGGGTTGTGTCGGTCGACCGGGCCGGTCGACCGACAGTTCAAAAATCTGTTTCAAAATATCCTGCGGTCGACCGGGCGGTCGACCGGAGCCAATGGTTACTTTGCCAAGTGGCTTGCCGGTCGACCGGCAGTTGTCCAGACTGGCACAACGGCTCTATTTTGGATCTGTTTTGTTTTTTATGGGTTCCAACGGCTATTTCTTGTTTTCAAGTCGCTAAACTCACCCCTAATAACCTAGTATAATTTATGAATTGTATTTATCCTTTGTCTATAAATAGAGGTCATGGGTCTTTCGTTTGAAACAAGAAAAATTTCCAAGTTTCAAGTGTTTTCAAGTGAAGAAGTGTTTCATTGCTTTCCATTTCCAAGTTTCTCTTTTTCAAAAGTTTTTCAGTTGGTTTTAAGTCTTTAAAATCTTTCGCTACTGAAATTTTTCTCTCACTTTACTTCTTGAGCCAAAATCATACTCCACTTTATAAGAAGTTATAAGAGAGTGTTTATGGTCTTCCTAGATCACCAAGTGACTTGTAGTCCATTGAGTTGTGGTTCCTCTTGTGTAGAGAATAGTATTGTTAGAGTTGGGTACTCTGGTCTTGTGTAGACCAATTGCAATCCCTTGGGTGTAAAGTTCTTGTGTGAAAGTTCCCTTTGTGGATTTAGTGAAAATACTTCATAGCGGTGAAGGCGGGGACGTAGAGCAGTGGCTCGAACCTTGAAACAAATTCTCTTGTGTTTACGATTGATTTCTTATTGTTCTTTGTTGCTTTACATTCCTATACTTGTGATACTGCTTGTCTTATTTTCAATATTGCATTCATTTCATCTTCTTGCATTTCAGTCTATTCTCATATCAACAAGGAAGCAATCAAGCACCTCAACACATAATCTAAAGGAATCAAGAGGAGAAGTTCTAGAGCCCTTCACTGGGAATTCGGCTTCAATTTCTAATTTTGAGTGACCGCTTGCATCATTCATCTTAACTAGTTTAAAAAGAGCATTTGATCAGCAATAACACCTATTGACCCCCCTGCTAGGTGTTTTTCAATTAGTACCAAAGCTTTGGTCTCTAGTTTCTTGGCTTAACGACCTTAGAGAGATCCTAAATTGTTGATCACCTTTTTCATATTTCATCCTCATACACATTAGTAAAGATGGCCGAAGGTATTAAGACCCCACCCAAGTTTGATGGTCTTAACTTTCCCATATAGAAGGTTAAGATGACCGTGTTTCTGCAATCCTTAGGAAGCCAAGTTGCAAAGGCGGTGACTAAACCTTTTAGCGCACCCCTTGGCGATGAGGACACTTAGTCCGATATTGCTACGAAAGAGTTTGACGCTAATGCTACGGCACACTATGCAAATCCGTATATAATATTTGAACTCACCTTTTAGTCACTCATGAGGGAACTTCACAAGTAAAGAGGGCTAAAATTGACCTCCTACGTTCCCAATATGAAAACTTTTTCATGCAAGAAAAAGAATCCATTGATGACACGGTTACAAAATTTACAAGAATAACTAACGGTCTTGCTTCATTAGGTGACGGCATTGACAATGATCAAAAGTGAGGAAGATCATTTGTGCACTCCCACCATCTTGGGAAGTCAAAGCTACAACTTTGAAGGAGCTCAATGACAAGGAGGAAATGGAGCCATTGGTCTCATTGGGAACCTTATGATCCATGAGATGAAAAGAAAGGCTAGAGAAGAGATGGCTCCTCTAAAGAAGAAAGCAATCGCTTTCAAAAGCTCTTCCACCTACTCCGACAAAGATGATGAAGAAGAAGATGATGAAGATCTTTCTCTTCTTGTGAAGAATGTTCGGAAAATATACAACAAAGCTAAATTTCAAAATAGAAGGAGATGGCAAGGAAAGGAAAAGAAAAAGATCATTTGTTTCAATTGTCGGAAGCCGGGCACATTGTTGCAGAGTGTCTGGAAAATAAGAGCAAACGCTCCACCTCCAAGAAGCCATACAAGAAGAAGGCCTTGAAGGCTACATGGGATTCGGAGAGTGAATCTGATGAAGAAGTTGACACGGCCCACATGTGTTTCATGGCAAATGAAAACACAAATAAGGTAACCCCCGAATCATCTATTGACGATTGTGAATTATCTATGGATGAATTAGGAGAAGCTTTTGAAGAACTATCACAAAATTATAATTTTCTTAAAAAGAAATATTTAAAAATGAAAAAGGAAAATGAAACTCTTAATCACAAAAGTTTCATTCTCATAAAAGAAAACGATGAATTATTTTCAACTCTCACTTTTACTCAAAAGGATTTTGATACTTATAAGATTCTTGCAAAGATAAATTTTCACAAATTGATAAAGATGAGATTTTCATGCTAAAGAAGAAAATTGACTCTTTAGGAGAAGTTTTAAAGAAATGTGAATTTGACAAATCTAGATTGGAGCCTATGTTTCCTAAAAAACATGTCCTAAAGAAACAAACTCATGCTACACACACCCATGCTCATAAGTCACAACATTTGCACTCACATCATACTAAACATACAAAACATGTTCGCACTCCACACACTCATCATGCATGAAACATTCATGTATGGTAAAATTATGCATGCACATATTGTGGCCAAAAGGGTCACTTAGCTAAATTTTATTTTGATAGAATAAATGCCTCAAATAACCATGTTTGGGTTCGTAATGCTAACATTAAAGGACCTAAGAAAATTTGGGTACCAAAGTCAACAAATTTGTTAAATGATGTAGGTATACTCCAAAGCTCAAAGATGTAGGGAGCGATGGTATCTTGATAGTGGTTGCTCAAGCCACATGGCATGGGACATCAATAACTTTGCAACCCTATCAAGATACCATGAAGGTGACACCGTCACCTTCGGAGATGACGGCAAAGAAAAAATCATCGGTATAGGTAACATTAAACTTGGTTCATCTCCTATGAGTGAAAATGTTACTTTAGTTGATGGCCTCAAGCATAATCTCTTGAGTATTAGTCAACTTTGTGATAAAGGTTTTAATGTGACTTTTGATGACTTAGCTTTTAATGTATTTGATAGACAAACTAATGCATGTATACTTTCCGGATTTCGTGAAAACAATGTATACATGATTGATTTGTCTAATATGCAATGCAATGCTACTTGTTTGAATGCCTTCAATGATGATTCTTGGTTGCGGCATAGGTTGTGGCATAGGAGACTAGGCTATATTTCTTTTGACTAACTATCTAGAATAAACAATAAGAAAGAGATGAAAGGTATTCCTTACTTGAAATTTGAAAAGGACCGCATTTGCGATGCATGCCAACTTGGGAAACAAACTAAGTCCTCTTTCAAATCCATCAAGGATATCATGACATTACGACCCTTGGAGTTAATTCATATGGATTTGTTTGGTCCTACTAAAACCAAAAATCTGAGTGGAAATCATTTTGCTTTCGTATTCGTTGATAATTTTTCTCGTTTTACTTGGATTTTCTTTTTAGAACATAAAAATCAAGTCTTTTCACATTTTCAAATATTTAGGAAAAGAGATGTAAAGGAAAAAGAGTCTTTAATTTTACGAATAAGGAGTGATAGAGGTGGTGAATTCAATAGCCAATCCTTTATCACTTACTGCGATGAACATGGAATTAAACATGAATTATCTTGTTCTAGAACTCCACAATAAAATGGAGTAGTTGAGAGGAAAATCGAACACTACAAGAAATGGCTAGGACTATGATAAATGAGTACGGTCTTGCTCAATACCTATGGGCCGAGACCATAAACACATCTTGTTATATATCAAATAGGGTTTTCTTATACAAAAATACTTCTAAAACATCCTTCGAAATTTATTATTCAAGAAAATCAAATGTTTCTTATTTCAAGGTTTTTGGTTGTAAATGTTTTATCTTAAATACTAAAGATAATTTAGGCAAGTTTGATGCTAAATCTTATGAAACTATTTTTGTTGGTTACTCTAATACTAGTAAAGCCTATAGAGTCTTCGATAAATCTTCATTGACTATTGAAGAATTTATACATGTAAAGTTTGAGGAATCTAATATTTTGTTGAGAATGTTGTAGAAATAGATTTCTTAGGTGAAGACATGGAGAGGATAACCTTGAAGGACTCACCTATACAAGAAGACAAGCCAAAGATTGATGTGAAAAGTGAAGTTCAAGAAATTGAAGTGAAGCCCCCACAGCCACTTCCAAAGGATTGGAGATTCACTCCACATCATCCCAAGGATCTTATTATAGGTGATGTATCAAAAGGGGTAACTACTCATTCTAAACTCCATGATCTTTGTGGCCACTATGCTTTTATTTCCTATTTTGAACCAAAGAACATCCTCGAAGCTGAGGGTGACTCATATTGGTTGCTTGCCATGCAAGAGGAGCTCAATCAATTTGAGCGCAACTAAGTTTGGCATCTTGTCCCTAGACCCCATGATAGACCAACAATTGGCAATAAATGGATTTTTAGGAACAAGTTGGATGAGTCGGGCAATGTTGTTAGGAACAAAGCTAGGTTGGTGGCCCAAGGTTATACTTAAATCGAAGGTATCGATTTTGAGGAAACATTTGCACCCGTAGCACGGCTTGAAGCCATACAGATAATACTTGCTTTTGCTTCCTAAAAAAATTTTAAACTTTTTTAAATGGATGTAAAAAGTGCATTTTTAAATGGACTTATGAAGAGGAGGTGTATGTTGAACAACCCCCCAGGTTTGTTGATCTGACACATCCGGAATTTGTTTTCAAACTAGACAAAACTTTATATGGTCTAAAGCAAGCTCCTAGAGCTTGGTATGAAAGACTTTCATCATTTCTTATTTCTAATGGTTTTGCTAAAGGAACAATAGATACTACTTTATTTACTAAACATGTTAAAAATGATATTCTTATTGTTCAAATATATGTTAATGATATTATATTTGATTCTACTAATGAAAAACTTTGCAAAGACTTTGAATCATGTATGAAGAAAGAATTTAAAATGTCTATGATGGGGGAGCTTAACTACTTTCTTGGTCTCCAAATCAAGCAAAGGAGTGATGAGATTTTTATAAATCAAGCCAAGTACACGAAAGAACTCATCAAGAAATTTGGGCTTGAAGGAGCTAAGACAAACAAAACTCCCATGGTTACCACAACCAAACTTGACAAGGATGAACAAGGTATAAATATAGATAATAAACTCTATCGTAGCTTGATTGGCAGTTTATTATATTTAATGACTAGTAGACCGGACATTATGTTTAGTATGTGCCTTTGTGCTCGATTTCAATCGTGTCCTAAAGAGTCCCATTTGATTGCGGTAAAACGCATTATTAGATATCTTCATGGCACCAATTGAATGGGTTTGTGGTATTCGAAGACAAGCCAATTTTCAATGACGAGTTTTTCAGATGCCGACTATGCGGGTTGTAGAGTGGATAGGAAGAGTACTAGCAGAACATGTCAGTTTCTAGGCAATTGTCTTGTTTCATGGTCTTGCATGGAGCAAAATTTTGTCGCTCTCTCAACCGTCGAGACCGAGTATGTTGCGACCGAGGCTTGTTGTGCACAAGTCCTTTGGATGAAATATAGTCTCCTTAATTATGATTTACGTTATGACCATATTGAAATATTTTGTGATAATACTAGTACTATTCATATGACTAAAAATGCAAATCAATATAGTAAGACAAAGCACATTGACATTCGATATCACTTTCTTAGAGATCATTATGAGAAAGGTGATATTGAAATTAATTATGTTTTCACCGATTTTCAACTTGCAGATATTTTTACTAAACTACTAGATTATAATAGATTTTCATTTACTTGTGGTGAATTAAATGTTTGTATTATGGATTCATGAGATTTTTATAAATACTTTTCCAAAATGTTTATTAATTTGACCCTTTTTGATGCATGACAAAAAGGGGGGAGAAATACCATTGAGTTATTATTTCTGTTTCATGCATACTTTACAATTCATTTTTGTTATAATTTGTAAAGATCATTTTATTTGTAAAAGAACATATTCTTTTCTTATAATTGATAGATAGCATGATTTGAGGGGGAGCCTTTTTCAAGCTCCTTTCACATTTTTTTTTAAATAACTCATATGTTTTGTCATCATCAAAAAGGGGGAGATTGTTGGCTCAAGGTTACAATCACCCAATTTTTAGAGTTTTGATGATTACAAAACATATATAGTTATTTGTACTAATCAAGTTTAAGTGTTTAAGATTATTTCAGGGTTCTAAGGTTTCATGAGACTTCTTCCCCTAAAGAAAGGTGGTGTTGACTCAAGATGACTCAAATACGGGATCAAGAATTCAAGTTATTCAACGATGCAAATGAAAAAGCCCGGTTGAAGATCTTGTAGTCTCCTAGACCCTTATAAGAATTTAGTATATTAAAGAGTAAAGATATGATAGTAGTACTCAAGAAGTCACACACACAAAAATACACATTTCAAAAATATAAGTTTTGGTTAGTGTTGATTTTGTTGCATGTTCGGTTTTAACACAAGTCTCATAATTTTTTTAAATTTTTATATCAAGTGTAGAACATGTATTTTATCTCTCATACTATGCTACTCAACCCTTAAACAAATACAAAATGTTTTAAAAATATTTTCAAAACCAAAATCTATTTTTAAACTATTTCAGGCCATTACGGTCGACCGGCTGGTCGACCGTCACTGTTTCAGGCCAAAACGGTTAGCTAGTGATGGTTGACCGGCCAGTGGACTGGGCCTTCTTGTGGCTGTGGACGTGCACGTTGTGCACGTCTGTCGGTCAATCGGATCAGTCGACCGTCGAGCCCTGCGGTTGACCGACTGTATGACCCTTGCTCTCGGGTTGTGTCGGTCGACCGGGCCAGTCGACCGACAGTTCAAAAATCTGTTTTAAAATATCTTGCGGTCGACTGGAGCCAATGGCTACTTTGCCAAGTGGCTTGCCGGTCGACTGGCCAGTCGACCGGCAGCTGTCCAGACTGGCACAATGGCTATATTTTGGATCTGTTTTATTTTTTATAGGTTCTAATGGCTATTTCTTATTTTCAAGTGGCTAAAATCACCCCTAATGACTTAGTATTACTTATGAATGGTATTTATCCTTTACCTATAAATAGAGGTCATGGGTCTTTGGTTCGAAACAAGAAAAATATCCAAGTTTCAAGTGTTTTCAAGAGAAGAAGTGTTTCATTGTTTTCCATTTTCAAGTTTCTCTTTTTCAAAAGTTTTTCAGTTGGTTTTAAGTCTTTAAAATCTTTTACTACTGAAATTTTTCTCACTTTACTTCTTGAGCCAAAATCATACTACACTCTATAAGAAGTTGTAAGAGAGTGTTTGTGGTATTCCTAGATCACCAAGTAACTTGTAGTCCATTGAGTTGTGGTTCCTCTTGTGTAGAGGATAGTATTGTTGGAGTTGGGTACTCTAGTCTTGTGTAGACCAATTGTAATCCCTTGGGTGTAAGGTTCTTGTGTGGAAGTTCCCTTTGTGGATTTAGTGGAAATCCTTCATAGTGGTGAAGGAGGGGACGTAGAGCAGTGGTTCGAACCTCAAAACAAATTTTCTTGTGTTTGTGATTGATTTCTTATTCTTCTTTGTTGCTTTACATTCCTATACTTGTGTACTGCTTATCTTATTCTCAATATTGTATTCATTTCATCTTCTTGCATTTTCGGTCTATTCTCATATCAACAAGGAAGCAATTAAGCACCTCAAATCATAATCTAGAGGAATCAAAGAGGAGAAGTTTTAGAGCCCTTCACCGGGAATTCAGCTTCAATTTCTTATTTTGAGTGATTGCTTGCGTCATTCATCTTAACTAGTTTAAAAAGAGTATTTGATTAGCATTAACACCTATTCGCGCCCCCTTAGGTGTTTTTCATAAACCATCATCTCAATGAATCAGTATTAAGTTCTCTCACCCTATCAATCTACTCTGGTCATTTATATTATCAGTATATCTATCTTCTAGTCACCAATACATCAGAGTCTTATATAAATAGTCAACTACATCTAATCATATCATCATTATTAAATAACAATAAGATCATCGATTAAGATCATCACATACTCTCACTTCCATCAAGCTCAGTCAAATCCAAGGTAACTAACCAAATATGCTAACATAAAATCCACTAGTTCTGACCAGTCTGATCAACACATATTTCTAAACTCAAGGTCAACTCCACTCCAATTGACACCACTGATAATCCAAGTCTAATATCCAATCTTTTAATAAAGATACATTTTATTGAAGAGTCCACGGTATCTAATTGAATTCCTATCAAAATAATCATCAAATAATTGTATGATAAGTACTTTACATGAAATATACCAGTCAAGTCATAGTCTAAGGCATACCACATTCAATGTAGAATTCAGAACAGTAAACAATCTACACATGAAATGATAGGACATGAACATCTCAGTAACAACCACCAAGTCCATATATGTTTAGTATTCAGAGTATATCTAATTTATCATCACAAAAATATTCACTTTCCCACAATATAGCAATTTGTGATTTTTATTCTATTGTATATCTGTATAATCACTAATCAACTAATCTAGTATGCCCCTATCTCTAGTGAAATATTATTCCAATAAAAGTCACTGACTAATACAAGCATGAATAGATTCAATAAATCAAATAATGTTATCAATCGATAAGGTGAGTCACCCACATCTCAGTACTAAGATACTAACTTTGCATATATATAGACACACACACACCCATCAACAATATATCAATTTCATTCTTCATCACCAATTCCAACTTCACTCTAATATAGTCTACTGACCCAATCTATCAATGAAACAATCTCATTAGTTATTTCTCAATTTTACAATTATATCCTCATCTAGTGATTACTACTAAAGAAAACCATGACCAATGCTCACTTGTCTAGAATACCAGAACAAATCAATAACAGTGTTGATAACAGAGTATACGATATATCAATAAGACAATTTTACAGTACCACGGTATAACAATAGAGGCCATCATGAATAGAGTAATGTAGAAATCATGTATTCATTTGCATGAAATAATAAGATAAAATGCTAAAATTAAAATAGATCAATAAACAAACACTCACATGAAATGACACAGCTTTGAACTGAATCGCCGTCTGGTCTTCACTACACGAACCGTACGGATCTCCAAATCATCTCATGGATCGGCCTTCGAATTGCTAGTGTATCAGGTCCACAGCAAGCACAAATTCGAATCAAGTCTGGGTTTTCTAATGCCGAGTTCGGATTACGCGAACGAGTCTGCGTGCTGTAACTGAGACACACACTCACTTACAAATTCACATGTACACTCAATCAGATACTCGTACATAGACATATACAAACTACCCACACCAACATACATGTATACACATACTCCAATACATATACGTGTACAGTATACATCCCTATATGCATATACATTATATATATACACACACACACACACACACATTATATATATATATATATATATATATTATATATATATATATATATATATATATATATATATATATATATATATATATATATATATATATAACTTGCACAAATCCATGCATACATCCATGTAAAAATAACACACCCATTACTCACACACACGGCAACCATGCAAACATTTATAAACTCAGGCCATTATAATATATATACATATCCTCACATGCATTCCAACATATTAATACCCAACACTCACACACACATTAATTCACATCATACAAAAATACACATAGAAAAAAAAAGAGTAGACTCATGCCTAAGGCTTGTGTGCAGCCCCGCGGAGGCTCCGGCAGAGGAGGTGGAGGCTGTGGAAGATGTTGCTGGAATGCCGAAGAAGGGTGTGGTATCCTCGTGCTCACCGACGGAGGAAATCGGGCTCTGACGGCCCCCGATGGCAAGGAGGAAGAAGGGGCAAGGAGAGGGTGCATGGCTATGGTTTGGAGGGGTAGAGGAGAAATGATGTTGGGAGTTTGGGCGCTGGAGTGGGCTGTCGTTGGCCATGGAGGAGGAACGGATCGCGGGGAACTCAACCAAGGGTGGAGGCTAGATATGCATGGCTGTGCTTAGCCATGGGTTACGGCCTGGGCTGCTGCCATCGTGCTGGTCTTGGCTAGCCATGGAGGAAAGATCCAAGGTGTTGCCTCGACGACGAAGAAGCGGATGGGGAACTAGGTTGCGCTGGGGTCCTGGATGCACACCAGCGGAGAGGAGATCCGGATGCTCTCCCTGCAGGGGAGGGGACGATGTTAGTGGCCAGGATGGGGGATGTGGGATGGCTTGCGGTATTGCTGTGGATAGAGGAAGTGGGAGGGAATATCATGGGGCTTATATTAATGTTGGATTTAGCATTTGTAGTAGGATTTATGATTTAGTAGTTAAGGTTGTGATTTAATTTGTTAGGATAGGAATTGAGTTGTTGGGTTTGGATTAAGAGTTAACAGGTCTAAAGAGTTATTGGATATGGGCTGATGCTAATGGGCATAAGATCATGGGCTAAATGGTATAGGTATAGAACAAGAAATGAAATATTAGTAAGAAGAACATAAATAAGATAATAATAATAACAATGTTAATGTTAGTAGTAGTAATAATAATAATCCATAAAATTTTCATGTAACAATAATTAAAAATAAACAATAATAATAATTATAAATAATTACGATATTAATATCAACAACAACCATATAAATATTTGTAATAACAACAACAATAATAATAAATAATATAAATCGAAAAGAAATGATAGGAATAACATCTACTACTAATAATCACTAATAATAAGAGAAATGTATAACTATTAGTTATGAAAGCGCTTATAAATAATAATAATAATAAGTCTTAATACTAATCGATCTTTACACATTAAAATATTATTATACACATCATATTTTTCAAAATATGGGTATTACATTCTACCCACCTTTTAAAAATTTCATCCTCGAAATTTCAATAAAGTAGGGAATGAAAGGAAAAAAATCAAGATAAGGGAGAAGATAAAGCTTTTGCACTGCTCTCACTACATCATGGGTGCACCACGCTTTCGCTGCACCACTCTGATCTCTGCTACCAGCTTCAACATGGCGTAATCGGTTCCAAGAGATAAAATCAGAAAAAAAACAGAATTTATAGGAAAAATAAAAATCAAGAAGAAAATTTCAGATCGCTCCGGAAGTAGATTGGAATTAGTTATATCAAAAGAATCAAGTGATGGATTTCAAAAGGAAGGATGGTCAATTCCAAACGGAGTCAATATCATGATGTGAATAGTATATGTTTATTGCAGTGTAATATAACTCGTTTTAAGTTACCGGTAAGAACTAGGTCCTCTTTGAGTAAACCTGGCTCTGATATTGATTAAAGTTTTACCTGCACAAAAATACAAAATTTTAGAACTTAAGAATAGTATGTACAAGTTCTCAATGCTACCGCTATAGCAAGTGGCTATACGGGTCATGATCCACGAGGAGGGACTAGCGATGAAAGCTTTTTAGTAAGTTCTCTTTTATGCTACAAAGAATGATTAAAGTTCTTCTTTTGTTCTTTAAAAAGAAAAGGAAAATTAGGTTCAAGTGAGTTAGGAAAAAAGTGGTAGATAGAGAAGGTGGAGAAAATGAAAGTGGATATGTACAAAAAAATTGAAAAAGATTGAAAGAAATTTGGAAGATTGTGGTGTTGGTAATTTACACTAAAATTGAAAGAAAAGATAACTAAAACCTAAAAATGTTACCCTACCTCTTCAGCGCCTGCTTACCTTTGACCCGTATCGATGATATAACTTTGCTTGAAGGTGAGCGAAGTATGACAATTAGGATCTTCCCTATTTCCGTATTACACTATGAATTGAAGGGGCAAGCTACATTACCATAGAAATGGATATCCATCACCATAAGCCATCAACGGCACTTGCAAGGGCAAGGCAACTTCAAGGCTATCGGTATCATTTGGATCCACAAACACAGAAGAGAGAAGTAATCAAAAAAAAGAGTAAAGAAGAAAAAAGAAACTTCGATTCGATTCAAATAACAATGGAAGAAAAGATCACTTACACCGGTGTCACCTTCAGTACAAGCTTGCTCTCATTCCTCCATGAAAGTATTCTCTCCTCTAGTTATATAAAGAAAATAAAAATTACATGAAAGAAAATAAAAAGCCTAAGTTATAAACTACAAATTAGCCTAAATTCTACTCTCTGCTTCCTCGTTCCCTGTATGCTCTGAAAAACCCAGTATTTATAGGCAAAACCCAATGGGGGAGGGGCGCACGAAGATAGGGGGAGAAAACGCTCCCCCAAAAACCACTAACAAGCCGCAAAAACGTGGCTTTTGCCGGTTTTCGTGGCCAGGGTGTGGCCAGGTGGCCGCACCCTGTTGGTGGTACTCCCTGGTTTCGCGATTTGCTTTTATCTTGTTCTGGATTTCTCGTTTCAACTTCTGAATTTGACGAAACGGCCTTTGATCTTGGGCTTTAACCACAGATTTGTAGAGATTTTTCTAACTGGTTTTCAACCGATCTGAACCAACCTGACCTGCTCTGATTTACTGACTTCAAATTAATTCTGATTTAAATCAGAATTTGATGGTCTTTTGGGCTCGTTTCTCTTCCCTCTCCTTTAGTAATGGACCTGCAAATAAATTAAACAATAATTAGAAAACAACAGAGTTTATTCTATAATAAGTATGAGAATATGATAATGAATGTGCAACATTAGCGACCAATCACACCCACATACCTATCTTTTGCTCGTCCTCGAGCAAAACAACTAAACAAAAAAAATTATAAGACCACTTTTGCAGGTCACGCGATTGCACTGAGCATGTGCAACAAGCCGTTAAACCTCTAGGTTACCCCTAGAGGATGAGTTTTATCTCGTGAGGGTTTTCAGTGGATTGCACCCACAAAATTCATAAAGAAAGAGAAACAAAAAGTTAGTATTTTTGAATAGCATTTTGAAAGAAAAACAATATTTGAAATATTATTGTAAGATTTAAGTAATCTATAAGTTATAGGGAAACTAAATTTTTCTTTCCTAAACTTAGTCTCTATTCAAAAATTTATTATCAATCAAAGCAAGAAGTCAAATTGTACTCCTCATCTAGTTTATTACTTTACCCTAAGTCATATGCACCTTTGTGACTGTGAAATTTTAACTAAGGGTTCTTTAACTCTAATTCTTATACCTTATTTATTTATATATATATATATTTATTTATTTTTGGTGGTAATATTCCTTAGTTCTATTAGGCTTTCTAATCTGCCCATATAACGACCCTTTAATCGGTGACTTCCAAACCAAACAGTCTTTTGGCAAAAGGTGAGAAGACACCCCAAGGACTTAAGGACTCGCGTAAATAAGGCCACAAAACTAAGGATTTTATTATATGAACCGCCTTTAGGCGTGAATACTTATACTTTATGAGGCACAAATACCCAGCTTAATCAGAGGATTTTTATATATATATATTCTTTTCTTTTTCTTTTTTCTTTTTCTTTTTTTTAATAAGGCATAAGAATCTTTGTTTTTGAACCCTAAGTGTGTAAGTGTTGTTGAATGACGTTTTTAGGACCAGATCGCTGACTTGAAACTCCTAAGACCTCACCTTCTTGTGGTGAGCGGCCCGAATTTTCTGTTGATAGCCCGCGATGCAGATTTGGGCCTGTTGTCGCCTTTCTTCTGAGTGATCCAGCATCAAGCGAAATGGAGCGTCATTCTGGTCATGGACCATTCCTTCCACTCTGAGTATCAGCATGCTGATATCGACTAAGATGATCACCTCTATTTCATATGCTAACTGTTGGCCCAAAGGCCTTCCACTCTAGTTTTGATGATGATTAACTCATGTAGTTATATGTACTAATAATCTTGTGATTTTAGTCTCAGATCATTAATCAAGTTATTAGTAGGTGATTAGATTCAACAAGATGATTTGGAAGCTTTCACATGTTGATTCAAGAGCCCAAGCGTTAAAGATCATATTTAGCACTTGCTCGGTGTAATTGTGGTTTCTTTGTGATAGTGGAAAATAGCCGTTGGCAGAAAAATTGCCAGAAATACCCTGCCGGTCGACCGCACGGTCGACCGTCCAACGGTCAAAAAACAGCCGTCTGACAGCTGCCGGTCGACCTGGCGGTCGACCCAGACAAACAGAGACCAATCTGCTTACAGTCGGTCAACCGCACGGTCGACCGTCTACAGAAACAGCCGACGTGCACGTTTTTGTGCACTTCCGTCGACCGGCCGGTCGACCGGCCACTTGGTCCGGTCGACCGTCCTTGTCGACCGGCCCAGCCTGGCAGTCAGCAAAATAGGTCAGATTGGAGCACATTTTTCAGGCTGAAAACGTTCGAATTCATAAAAAGGTATATAGGAATGATTTGTAGATATCTTTAAGTTATCTTTCTAATTCATTTGAAATCAACTCAATATCAGTTAGGATGCGAAAGTTATCAATAAAACACTGACAGGTGTCAAAACAGAAACTGTAACCTGTTTTCAGAACAAGAACTGATTTCAAACAAATATTTGACAACTTTAAAATTAGAATCTGAAAATGGTTATTAAATAATAAATATAGATCTAAAAGTTATCTTTGAAATGCAAGTTAAATCATGTTATTTGATTATAAAAATAAAAAGTTATGATAATAACTATAGAAGGGTGTCAAGCAGATCTGTAGAACTAAAACTAGTTCAAATCCAAAACCCGATATATGTATTTGAAATCCAAAACCGATTCAATCAAAAACCAAACATATTGAATTTATGTGTGTGTATTGTGAACTTGAGCATATCATACTATTCTAATCTTTACAAAATGGATCTAAAACACAAACTCTAAATATGGTACCGATGTCTTCTTGTAGAGCGCAATCTCTAAGTCGACTCGATCCAAAACTCCTTGATCCACCGAGCAAGTGCTAAATATGATCTTTGACGCTTGGGCTCTTGAATCAACATGTGAAAGCTTCCAAATCATCTTGTTGAAGCTAATCACCTACTAATAACTTGATTAATGATCTGAGACTAAAATCACAAGATTATTAGTACATATAACTACATGAGTTAATCATCATCAAAACTAGAGTGGAAGGCCTTTGGGCCAACAATCTCCCCCTTTTTGATGATGACAAAACTCATGGAGTTATATATGCATGGATTAAAGTAAAGCTTCAAAGAAGCTCCCCCTTAACTCATGCATAACAATAAAACATATAAGATATGCAATGAATGTTATTAAACACATATAAACAAGTTCTGGATACTAATAAAATAAAGCATAAAAAATGAAACATGCTCTTGATACCAATAAAACAATACCAATTAAATAAAACAAAACATTATCAAAACATGCTCTTGCTCTTGATACCAAAAAAAAAACATTATTAAAACATATTCTTGCTCTTGATACCAATAACCAATAATATTGAAACCAACATATTATTACCAATGAAAACCAACTAAAACATATGCATAAATCAACCATGCATATAAACTATAAATTCTTCTCCCCCTTTTTGATGATGACAAAAAGGGGGAGAATAAGTTTACATGGACAAAAATAAGTTCATTTGGTCTTGGTTTCATATGAATTTATTTGTTTTGATTTTATGAGTTTAGTTATGAATTTTGTGTTTTATATGTTTTATAAGTTTGTGAATTCTTGTGTTTTATTGGTTTCACTAACAAGAAGGAGTTTTCTCCAGTTGGGACACATTTGGTGGTCCTGTAGGCCTAGAGTACTCCAGGGTATTTTTCTGCCCATTTGCCTTAAGGTTTATCTAGACTTTTGCACATGTTGACGAGGATTGTACGGTTGTTGATATCTGCTTGTCCATTGCCTTTGAAGATTAAGGTAAGGAGAATCAATGGGTGATTTTGTATTTGGCGCAGAAGTTTACTACTTGCTTGGTGGCAAAGTTTGTTCCATTGTTGGAGGTGATATTGTGGGAGAGTCTGAAGTGGCACACTATGTTCTGTCAGAGGAACTTGACAATCTTTTACCTGTTGACTTTGAAAATGGTACTGCCTCAACCCTTTTGGTGAAATAGTCGGTGGCACCAGTAGGAATCGCAGCTGAGGCTGCGCTTGTGGGATTGCTCAAACCACGAACAACCCCCATTGCATGAAGGGCCAAGGAGTGTGCAAGGTGAAAGTAAGTGCTCGGCCTGCTTGATGCTGGAGCAAACCATTGACATTGCAGGCACTTCTTCACATAACCCTTGACATCGTTGAACATCTTGGGCCAGTAATCCCCATGGTTGATGACTTTTTAGGCGAGGGAGCGTCCTTCTGCATGGTTCCCACAGTCGCCATCGTGAATTTTTTGCATTTCAGGCTTCGTCTGGCCCAAGACATCTCAAATACGAGTCGAAGTGGAGCTCAGAGTGTAATTTTTTGTATAACACGTCTCCGAGAAGTCTGTATCAGGTAGCCAAATGTTGGAGCTTTTGTGCCTCTGCCCTGTCGTTGTTCCATCTTCAAGTAGGAGATGATGGGTTCCCTCCACCCTGATGAGGTATCGAGGAATAGGACCTCCCCTGTTTTTGCTATATGATTAGGTTGTTGATGTGCTCGACAGAAATTTTTCGTATAAACTGGAACTACTTGGCTGTCCCAAGTTGGCATTGTTGGCTTAAAGGTCCATCACTGTAGTTCAAACTCATGTAGTTATAGTATAATGATCTTGTTGTGTTTAAGTTTCAGATATTAATCAAGATCTTAGATGATATTTAGCTTCACTAAAGACTTCAAGTCAAGTTTGAAGCTATCGCATGATGATTCAAGAGCTCAAGCGAAAAAATCCATCAAGCACTCAAAAATGGAGTCTAGCTTAGAGAATCAAGTTTGAATCAAGTCTACATGGAGAAGAAGATCAACAAGAAGACTTGAGTCTATAGTTTGTTAGTTTAGATCTCTTGTAAAGAATAAATTAGTTTTGATTCCTCAAGCTTACACATAGGCAAAAGTTCAGTTTCAGTTTAACTGGTTCACATTTCATGTATTGGTTTATAAAACATATTTCATCAAAAACAAGTTTATGTCATTTTCTTTGTGTATCCATACACTATTGAGCTTCAAATATATTTAAACAACTTACTTTTGTATTTGTGAACTTTTGGAAAAACTAGTTTTCATTTAAAGTTTTGTTTTCAAAAAATACGATTTTGGTTTCTATATTGAAATTCTTCATCTCAAAAACATGTTCACATTTTTGTAATATGTTGTAATTTTTGATCACACATATTTGTGCTTTATTTATTTACATGAAATTATTTTTATGAAATTTATTGGAATTTAATTGGGTTTAAAAGGATGTTTCAAAATACTATTTGTATTATGTTTTTGGGTTGAGTCAGTCGACCGCAAGGTCAACCGATGGCAGAGCTCATTTGCTCCGCCGATCGATCGATTGGTCGACTGACATGCACAAATATGCATAGCTCAATAGTATGAGAGCTCGGTCCACCAGTCGGTCGACCGACAGCAAAAATCGACCTACTGATCGGTCAACCGTCCAACTCTACAATGCTCTTAGGTTTCCTCGGTCGACCAATCGGTCGATCGGCTAATCCAAACAGTCAAAAATTTGACCATTGGCGGTCGACTGACAGGCCCATCTTACCTGTGTTTGAATCCCAATGGCGAGTTTTCCTAAGCCTATAAATATGGGTGTTTTGGACTGATTTTTACTAAGATTTTGAAGACGATTATTACCCAATTTTCAAGAGCCTTCTTGCTCATTTTTAAAAGTTTTGAACACTTTTTTTTAGCTTTAAATCTACATCTGTTCATTTGTTTCAAAGTTTTTGAAAATCAAAAAAGACAAGTTTTGGTAAATTCTAGCTTATGTTTTCAATTTCTATATCATTCAAGAAGTTTTTCCAAGTGTATTCTTTTGTGTTTTATTTTCAAAATCTTAACTTTCTAATAAGCTTGAGCTATTCATTGCAAAATTTATCCTCTAGGATCTTATATTGTAAGAGCTGTTATTTGTGATCTTCGTGGTCACTATGTGGTGTACCCTTTTTTCTCTTTGGGTTTGTGCTTCCCTCTTGTGTAGAGGAGTTGGCTTTGTGCCCATCTCTTATGTAGAGATCATTAGCTTTGTGCATTGGCTTTGTTTCTTCTCTTGTATAGAGGATTGAGGTTTGTATCCTTTGTAGAGTTACTTAGTGGAGATAGTAGAAATCCTTAACGCGGTGAAGGCGAGAACCTAAAGCAAGTGGCTCGAACTCGAAACATATCCTTGTTTGCATTTGGGTATCTCACTCAACACTTCTCTCTTTATATCTCACATTGTTATTATTATTTATCTATACATACTTGATATTGTACTTATACTTGTATCAATCCAATTTATTGAGGCACCTCAACTCTTAATCTACAGGAATCTTGAGGAGAAGTTCTAGAGCCCTTCACCGGGAATTCAACTTCACTCTTTGGATATCACTTGTGATTAATTTTATTAGTGTAAAAGTTTTTAATTTCGTATTATTTGCCATTAGATTAGCATTACACCTATTCACCCCCTCTGGGTGTACTTTCAAGCTAGTGAGTCGGGCTGATTATTTTCAGATATGGGGACCCATTTTAACTCGCATCGGGGGATTCTACACTTCAACCCGAGAATAAATTGTAGGTATTTTTCTATCTGAGCATCTCTTGCGGCGTACTTCCTGCTGACTTGGTTGATCACTAGCGAGAGACACTGAACTTCAGGCCCTGTGACCCTAAGTGTGGTGGCCACTCGGAGTCTAGTGAGGACGGTAAAAAACACCTAGAGGGGGGGGTGAATAGATGTTAATGCTAATCTAATGATCTTTTTAAACAAGTATGAAAGAATGATGCAATCGTTCACTCAAAACAAGAAATTGAAGCCGAATTCCCGTGAAGGGCTCTAGAACTTCTCCTCTTTGATTCCTCTAGATTATAAGTTGAGTCCCGTAATTGCTTTCTTGTTGAGATGAGTAAAGACCAGAAAATGCAAGAAATAAAATGGATGCAATGATGAAGTGCACACAAGAGATATCACAAGATAGAAATGTAAAGCAATAAAAGACAATAAGGAAATCAATCGCAAACACAAGGGATTTGTTTCGAGGTTCGAGCCACCGCTCTACGTCCCCGCCTTCACCACCGTGAAGGGTTTCCACTATATCCACCGAGAAAATTACAAGAGGTCTACACAAGACCGGAGTACCGAACTCCCACCAATCCAACCTCTACACAAGAGGGATCTCAACACAAGGAACTACAAGTAACAAAGTGATCAACAAGGACCACACACTTCTCTCTTACAACTCCTTATAGAATGGGAATGATTTTGGCTCAAGAAGTGTAGTGAGAAAAATTCAGTTGAAAAGAGTAGGAAGAATCTTTAAAACAACTGAAAAAACTTTGACAAAGAATTCACTTTAGAATTGAGAGCTTGGAAAAACTTTTCTTCTTTTTTTGAAACACAAAACAATAGGTATTTTTCTTGATTTTTGCAAGTGACCAATGCCAACTATTTATAGGGATTAGAGGAGATCTAATCATCATTATAACTAGTTAAATAGGTCAGGAAATAGCCCCCAAATTTCAGAGATAGCTGACTAAAACATCACAATCAAATCCAATAACCAAAAATCAGAAAAGTAGCCGTTGGGGCTGCTGGCGGCTGTCGGTCGATCGGCCCAGTCGACCGGCAGTCCATTGGCAAACTAGCCGTTGGACTCGGTCGACCAGTCGATCGACCGGAGGCTAAACAAAAAACAATTCTTTGTTCTGTCGGTCGACTGGCCCAATCGACCGACAAAACCGAGAGCAAAGGACTTTCAGTCGGTCGACCGGTCCGGTCGACCGGCAGACGTGCACAAACGTGCACGCCAAGTCCACTAGGCCCGGTCGACCAGTGCGGTCGACCAGTGCGGTCAACCGATCAAGCCTGAAATGGATCCGGTCGACCGCCCGGTCGACCGTTGGGCCTGAAACAGGATTTTTTATAGGAAAATTTTTGAACTTTGAAAAATTTTCAAAATAATTTTGTAAGGCTATATGATAAAGTAGCATGCTATAAGGGTTGGTATACATGATATAAAAAGATGTAAAAATATAAAATAATTTGAGTCATGTATAACCATCAAGACATGCACCTAAATCAATTAACCAAATAAAAACCGTATTTTGAAAAATGAAAGTGTGTGTGTGTTTTCTTGAGCCAACTTATCATAACCACATTCTTTAACAAACTAAGTCTTACAAGGGTTCTAAGTGACTACAAGGTCTTCAAATGGGCTTCTCCATATGCGATGTTGAAATAACTTGAATCCTTGAACTCGAAATGAATCAATCTTGAGTCAAAAATACCTTCCTTTAGGGAAGAAGAAATCTTGAATCCTTAGAACCCTGAAACACACTTAAACACTAAAATATGATTAGTACAAATAACTATATATGTTTTGTAATCATCAAAACTCAAAAACCGAGTGATTGTAACCTTGGGCCAATGATCTCCCCCTTTTTGATGATGACAAAATATATGAGTTATTTTAAAAAATGGGAAAAATGGGAAGGAGCTTGGAGGCTCCCCCTCAAATCATGCTATATTTGAAAAGCTATATACATGAAAGAAAAGTATGAATTCAAAACATATTGGTCAAAAATTCATAACTCAAAAACTAACTTGTTATAACTTAAAATCCAAAACTCAAATTCAAAACTCAAAACTCAAAACTAACTTGTTATAACTTAAAAACCAAAACTCAAAACAAATAAGCTAACTTTTTCTCCCCCTTTTTGTCATACATCAAAAAGGGTAAACATTGTTAAATAAATTTTGTTTATGATTCCATAACACAAACATTCAATTCTCCACAAATAAGGAAAATCTAACATAGTCTAGTGGTTTTGTAAAAATATCGGCAAGTTGAAAATCGGTAGAAACATATTCAATATCAATATCACCTTTCTCATAATGATCTCGAAGAAAATGATACCAAATGTCAATGTGCTTGGTCTTACTATGTTGATTTGCATTTTTAGTCATATGAATAGTACTAGTATTATCACAAAATATTTTAATATGGTCAAATGTAAATCATAGTCAAGGAGAGTATGTTTCATCCAAGGGACTTGTGCAAAACAAGCCCCTGCCGCAACATACTCCGCCTCGGCGGTTGAGAGGGCTACCGAATTTTGTTTCTTGGAAGACCATGAAACTAGACAATTACCGAGAAATTGACATGTTCCACTTGTACTCTTCCTATCCACTCTACAACCCGCATAGTCGGCATCCGAAAAACTCGTCATGAAAAATTGTACGGTCTTCGGATACCACAAACCCATTTCAATTGTGCCCTTAAGGTATCTAATAATGCGTTTTACCGCAATCAAATGGGACTCTTTAGGACACGATTGAAATCGAGCACAAATACATACACAAAACATAATATCCGGCCTACTAGCCGTTAAATACAACAACCTACCAATCATGCTACGATAAAGCTTAATGTCTACACTTGTACCTTGTTCATCCTTGTCAAGCTTTGTGGTGGTAGTCATGGGAGTTTTGCTTGTCTTAGCCCCTTCAAGCCCAAATCTCTTGATAAGTTCCTTCGTATACTTGGCTTGATTGATGAAGATCCCATCCTTCCTTTGTTTGATTTGGAGACCAAGGAAATAGTTAAGCTCTCCCGTCATAGACATCTCAAATTCCTCCTTCATGCATGATTCAAAAGCTTTGCAAAGGTTTTCATTAGTAGAACCAAATATGATATCATCAACATATAATTGAACTATAAGTATATCATTTTCAACATGTTTGTAAACAAAGTAGTATCTATTTTTCCTTTATTAAAACCATTAGAAATTAGAAATGAGGAAAGTCTTTCATACCAAGCCCTAGGGATTTGTTTTAAACCATAAAGAGCTTTGTCAAGTTTGAAAACAAAATCCGGATGTGTAGGATCAACAAACCCGAGGGGTTGTTCAACATACACCTCCTCTTCAATAAATCCATTTAAGAAAGCACTTTTTACATCCATTTGAAAAAGTTTAAAATCTTTATAAGAGGCAAATGCAAGTGTCATCCGTATGGCTTCAAGCCGTGCTACGGGTGTAAAAGTTTCCTCAAAATCGATACCTTCGATTTGAGTGTAACCTTGGGCCACTAACCTAGCTTTATTCCTAACAACATTTTCCGACTCATCCAACTTGTTCTTAAAGATCCACTTAGTACCAATTGTTGGTCTATCGTGGGGCCTAGGAAAAAGATGTCAAACTTGGTTGCGCTCGAATTGATTGAGCTCCTCTTTCATGGCTAGCAACCAATATGAGTCGCCCTCGGCTTCGAGAATGTTCTTTGGTTCAAAGTGAGAAATAAAAGCATAGTGCCCACAAAGATCATGGAGTTTAGAACGAGTAGTTACCCCTTTTGATACTTCACCTATAATTAGATCCTTGGGATGATGTGGATTGAATCTCCAATCTTTTGGAAGTGGTTGAGTAGACTCCACTTCAACTTCTTGAATTTCATTTTCTTGAACCTCATTTCCTTCATCATCCTTTGGCATGTCTTCAAGAGTAGGTGAGTCCTTCAAAGTAGTTTTCTCCATGTCTTTATTTAGGGAATCTATTTCTATAACATTCTCAACAAACACATTAGATTCCTCAAACTTTACATGTATAGATTCTTCAATAGTCAAAGATAACTTATTGAATACTCTATAAGCTTTACTAGTGTTAGAGTAACCAACAAAATTGCTTCATAAGACTTTGCATCAAATTTACCTAAATTATATTTAGTATTCAAAACAAAACATTTACAACCGAAAACTTTAAAGTATGAAACATTTGGCTTTCTTGAAAATAAATCTCAAAAGATATTTTTGAAGTATTTTTGCATAAGAAAACCCTATTTGATATGTAACAAGATGTGTTAACGGCCTCGGCCCATAGATAATGAGGGAGACCATATTCATTTATCATTGTCCTAGCCATCTCTTGTAATGTACGATTTTTCCTCTCAACGACTCCATTTTATTGTGGAGTTCTAGGACAAGATAGTTCATGTTTAATTCCATGTTCTTCACAAAAAGTGATAAATGGTTGGTTATTGAATTCACCACCTCTATCACTTCTTATTCTTAAAATAGAAGAATATTTTTTCTTTTCAACTCTTTTCTTAAAGGCTTGAAAATATGAAAAAGCTTGATTTTTGTGCTCTGAAAAGAAAACCCAAGTAAAACGCGAGAAATCATCAACTAAAACAAAAGCAAAACGATTCCCACTTAGATTTTTGGTTTGTGTAGGACCAAACAAATCCATATGGATCAACTCCAAAGGTCGTGATGTCATGATATCCTTGATTGACTTGAAAGAGGACTTGGTTTGTTTCCCAAGTTGGCACGCATCGCAAATGCCGTCCTTTTCAAAGTTCAAGCAAGGAATACCTTTCACCATTTCCTTATTGTTTAATCTAGATAGATGGTCAAAAGAAATGTGGCCTAATCTCCTATGCCACAATCAAGAGTCATCATCGAGGGCTTTCAAACAAGTAGCATTGCATAGCCTATTAGACATGTCAATCATGTATACATTGTTTTCACGAAATTCGGAAAATATACATGTATTGGATTGTCTATCAATAACTCTACATGCTAGGTTATCAAAAACAACATCAAAACCTTTGTCACAAAGTTGACTAACACTCAAGGGATTATGCTTGAGGCCATCAACTAAAACAACATTTTCTATTAAAGGTGATGTACCAAGTTTAACATTACCAATACCAATGATCTTTCCTTTGGCGTCATCTCTGAAGGAGACGGTGCCACCTTCATGGTATCTTGATAGGGTTGCGAAGTTGTCGATATCCCAAGTCATGTGCCTTGAGCAACCACTATCAAGATACCACAACTCCTTACGTCGTTGGCTTTGGTACGTACCTACATCATTTAACAAATTTGTTGACTTTGGTACCCAAACTTTCTTGGGTCCTTGAATGTTAGTATTCCGAACCCAAACATTATAATGCGATGCATTAATCCTATCATAGCAAAATTTAACTAAATGACCTTTACGGTCACAATATGTGCAAGAAAAAACTTTACCATACATGAATGCATGATATGTGTGTAGGGTGTGGACATGTTTAGGGTGCTTGGCATGATGTAAAGGTTGTGATTTATGAACATGAGCATGAATAGCATGTGAATGTTTCTTTGGGACATGTTTTTTAGGAAACATAGCCTCTAGTCTATTTTTATTAAATTCACATTTCTTCAAAATAATTCCTAATGAATCATTTCTCTTTTAGCATGGAAATTTCATTTTCATCAATTTGTAGAAATTTACCTTTGCAAGAAATTTTATAATTATCAAATCCTTTAGTGTAGAAACAAGAGTAGAAAATAATTCATCCTTTTCTTTTGTAAGTGTGAAAACTTTGTGATTGAGAGATTCATTTTCCTTTTTCTTTTCAATATTTCTTTTTGATAAAATCATAGTTATGAGAAAGTTCTTCAAAAGCTTCTCCTAGTTCATCTATAGATAGTTCACAATCAATAGGTGTATCAGGAATTACCTTGCTTGTGCTTTCATTTGCCATGAAGCACATGTTGGCGGTGTCAACTTCCTCATCGGATTCACTCTCCGAATCCCAAGTAGCCTTTAAAGCTTTTTTTTTGTATGGCTTCTTGGAGGAGGAGGGCTTGGCTTTATCCGAACATTCCGCAACAATGTGACCCGGCTTCTGGCAATTGAAACAAACGATTTTCTTCTCTTCTTTACCTTGCCATCTCCTTCTATTTTGGAACTTTGCCTTGTTGTACATTCTCCGAACGTTCTTTACAGGAAGAGAAAGTTCTTCATCATCCTCTTCTTCATCATCTTCATCGGAGTAGGTGGAAGAACTCTTGAAGGCAATAGCTTTCTTTCTTGGGAGGAGCCATCTCTTCTCTTGCTTTTCTTTCCATCTCATGGGTCTTGAGATTCCCAATGAGACCTATGAGCTCCATTTCTTCCTTGTCATTGAGTTCCTTCAAAGTAGTGACTTTGACTTCCCAAGATGGAGGGAGTGCACGGATGATCTTCCTCACTCTTTGGTCGTGTCAATGACGTCACCTAAAGAAGAAAGTCCATTAGTAATCTTTGTAAATTTAGTAACCATATCATCTATGGTTTCATTCTCTTAAATAGAAAAATTTTCATATTGGGAACAAAGAAGGTCTATTTTTGCCCTCTTTACTTGTGAAGTTCCCTCATGAGTGACAAGCAAGTGAGTCCAAATCTCATGGGCGGATTTGCAATAAATGACTCTAGAAATATCATCGTCATTAAGAGCTTGAAGTAAGGCATAGTGTGCCCTAGCATTAGCGTCAAACTCTTTAGTGTCAATTGTTTTCCATTAATTTGCAAAGGGGAAAACTTACAAAAAAGAGAGTTGAGGAGCTAAATTACAAGTAACACAAAAGATTACAAGTAGATCTCCTCAGAGATTCTGGAGACTGTGCCGATAGGAGTCTGGTCAGCGCGCGACCACTTTGTCCTTTTGACGATGCGAGCGATGAGATTCCCTTCTCGCCTGGTTCTGGGAATCAGAAACAGAAGGTTGGTAGAATCCTCTTGTTACTTCTCAAAACCGCCTTCACTTAGGAATTCCTTCTCGTCTGGTTTCGGAGATTCCTTGAGAAGAAGGTATTAGGGTATCAGCACCCTGATTAGAGAAGTGATTCTCTAAAAGTCTCTGAATTCAAGAGAATAGATCTCTGTTGCGGTGCGTTCTCTCGAGAAGTCTGCCGTCTCTGGAGCGCGCCCCTCTCCTTGTGCCCCTAGTGGGCTATTTATAGGGAAGCAAGGGTATAATCGTCCCTTGAAAATATGGAAACAGATTGAATCAAATCTGTTTAAATCTGGAAAGTAGCCTTACTGCAAGGCTAGGATCAGCTTCTGTGAAGCTAGAAATAGCAGGTCGGTTGATCCTCTTGATCTGTTTTGATCCTTTCCATATAGTTGAAAGATTTCCCCTGATCCTCTTACTCGTTTTAGAAGAGTCAAGAGATTATGGCAATCAACTGCCAAATTTGATCTCAGATTTGATCTTGATTGGATTTGATCTTGATCCTGGATAGTGTTGGAACCTATTTCGATGAAGACGTTCATGACGATCAAATTCATTTGGAGCTCTACACATGATGAATCAAGAGTCCGACATGATCAAGTTGTGCCAAAGAGGGTTGAGATGTTGTTGTTTGTAAAGAAGATATAGAGTGTAAAAGCCTTGATACAAACCAACACTTTAGTGTCCTGTTAGTCGACTTGATGTCCCAATATAGTCGACTAATAAACACTTTAGTCGACTTACCCAAAGTCCAAGTCGACTAAGTTTTGTATCCTGAAACAGACCAACTCTCTGTTTGTCCAATTAGTCGACCAAACAGTAACCAAGTCGACTAATCCAGTTTTCTAGTCGACTTATAGAAAACCCCTAGTCGACTAATCCCTTGACTCAGTCGACTATAAAGCAGTTGCAGTCGACTTGAGGTAGTTAATCCAGAAACCTTTCAACCAACAGACATATCCCTAGTCGACTACTAGCTAAATCTAGTCGACTAATAGAAGGAAATTTGCCTAACTTAGTCGACTAACTCATATCTCAAGTCGACTATAGGCAGTTTCTGACTGTTGGACAGTTTTTGACTGTTGGACAGTTTTCTTTATCTGATCCTTTTGGCAACGTTTTCCAACGTCTATATCATCTGAATTGGTCCTATAACTACCCTAACTAACCTAGTCTACAGCTATAAATAGGGAAGTTATTCCTAAGGCCAAAGGTTAAGACAAACAAGATTTTTGTTCAGTTTTCCAAAGCCAAAAGTTCTGAAAACCTAAAAACTGATTTCTAACTTCAGTTCTTCACCAAAAAGCCAATTCCTATTGTGAAGTTCTGTGAAGTTCCTGTTTCCTATACTGAACCTTGTCCACATACACATTCTTGTCCAAGGCTATAGGAAAAGTATTGTATTACTCAAAGCAAATCATTGTACACGGGAGGCTTCTTGGTTGTAAAGGCAAGTTGTACAAGGTGAAGGTATTCTCTTGGTGGAAGAGAAGGTGTTCTCTTGGATGAAGAGAAGGTGTACACATTTGGAGAAGGGGATTCGACAAGTGGTGTACATGTTGTATTGATTTTGGGTGGCAAGATCAAGGATAAAGGAAAATCTCAAGCGGGTGGCTTGGGGACTGGATGTAGGTCACAAGGACCGAACCAGGATAAATCTCTTTGTTTGCGTTTGTCAATTTCTGAGATTTGTTTTCCTTATTGCAAGTTTACTTATTTGCTTAACAATTAATCCTTCCTATCTAGTGTTTGTGTTGATTTGATTATAGATCCTACATTTGGTATAAGAGAGGGACCCAACAGATAGATCTGATCTCATCTGGAGATTTAATTGGTCAAAGATTGACCATAGCAAACCCGCAGTGGCGCTGCCGCATTGAGCTCATAGCGAGCTGGAAGGCGCGTGTGGCGAAGTCAGAAGAAAGCTCTTTGGCGGAGCTAGATAACATCTGTGGCGAAGCTATCGAACACTCTTCTACGCGGTTGCATGTTGCTTCGAACGAAGCTAACTCTCTCTGCGGAGTTAACTGAGCACTTCAGGCGAGGCTAGAAGTTAGCTTCCTGACGGAGCTGTGAATGGCTTCAAGGCGAAGTTGGATGATCTTAGCCTCTCCGGCGAAGCTATCCCTTTGGGCTTATGTGATGCTAAGTGCTAGCATCTTAGACCTGCTGAGGTCTATTTAGAGACGATCTGGGCTTACTGTCTGCTTCACTGGATAAGTAGAGTCCAAGTTGTTTTTCTTGTCTCTCGGAGATGGGTGAAAACTGGTCGTCAGCTTATCTGTCACTTGTCTTTTGTAAATGTCAACAAGTACAGAACTGGTCGTCAGCTTATCTATCGCTTGTCTTTTGTAAATGTCAACAAGTTTAGACATTGTTCAGACCAATCAGCCTATCTTTCACTTATCTTTTGTAAATGTCAACAAGTGTAGATATTGTTCAGGCCAGTCAGAAACTTGTCTTTTTTAAAGTGTCAACAAGGCCCCCTTTGAAGTTTTCGAAGTTCTACAATGGCTCAGACTTTGAAATACTTTGAATTGTTTTAATCGGTGGTATGTGAAGTACGAACGTCGCCATGGTGGTTGAGTCCAGCTTCGCTTTTAATCCTGCTTTGGGATAGATGTAGGTTCGCGTCTGGGTAGCTCCGCGTCTGAGCCTTCCGGAGTAGATTCGCTTTGGAATGCTGTTCCTTTCCCGAGGCCAACTGCTTTCGGCCAGTTACGAGAAGGATTGCTCCTTTTTCGTGGTTATAACAATCTCTCTTGCATTAATCGAGGGAGATCATTCCTTCCTTGCACGTTTTCGAGGGAAACTGTTCTCTTTTTCAAGGCTCAATAAATGCCTTAAATGCGCTCGCGCTTCCATGCTTGAAGCGGCAACGCTCAGGCCATGAGGCCTATAAATAGGACATCTGAGGTCCTCTGAAGAGAAGCGGTCTGCTCTTCTCTTCTCTTGGTTGAGAGAGATACTCAGATCTCTGAACTAGTGGGGATGCCCCTCTGGTCATTACCCGGCCAAGGACCGGTAAGTCTCGGTCATCCAGAGACTTTACCAATGGACTTTTAGGGAGTTTATCTCCCTTAATTTAGCTTTAACAGCTGCCTCAGGGATTGATTTCCCTTGCTCTTTATTTTGTACTTGACTGTTCTACAGAGAAAGGTTTCAGCCTAGCTTCCCAGCGAAGCTATCACTTAGATACAGAAAGATGATTGCATGCTTGTTAAGTTCGCCACACAGGCAAAACTTGGGACTTAGTTTCTTCAAAGTTGAGCCAGTCTTGCCATATAGGTGGGGTCAAGACTGCGTTCCTCAGGATCAGTCTGGCTTAGCCATATCGGCGAGGCTAGGACTTGACTTATGCTGAGTTAGCCCATCATCACTGTGCAAGCGAGTCTATCTGAAAGTACACCTAGAGGGGGGTGAATATGTGTACAGCTAATCTAATGAGCTAACAGCGGAAATTTAAAACTAATTTGCAACACACTTAGTACAACCAACGAGTGTAGCCGAATTCCCGTGAAGGGCTCAGGACTAACTCCTCTTGATTCCTCTGAATAAGAGTTGAGGTGCTATATGAAGCTCTCGTGGTTAAGTACAAGTGAGGCACACACAAACAAGCCAAGCATATAAGGATGATAAGCAATATGAAATAATGCAAGGCACAACACAAGCAAACAAGATATGATGATATGAATGATGCACACTACAAATAAAAGAGAGAGGGGGTTGAGAGTCAATGGATCAAACGCAAACACAAAGATATGTTTCGAGGTTCGAGCCCCTAGCTCTACGTCCCCGCCTTCACCGAGAAGGATTTCTACTCCACTAGGAGTACCGAACTCCTCTCTCAACCTTATAACCTCTAATGAGGCAATACAACCACAATCCACCTCTACCGAAGAGGGAAAGGCCCTTAGCCAAACAACCACAAATCACCTCTACCGAAGAGGGATACAAATCCAAACTCAACCTCTCACTAGAGGGAGCAAACCACAACCTCAACCTCTACCAAAGAGGGAGCAACCAACAAAGGGTTTTTTACAACAAGTGGTATATCTCAACCATAAACCACTTCCTTTTTCCCACAAACAAAAGATCCTAAATAGATAGGATAGGAGATATAGCTCAAGTGTGGAAAACAAAGTGTTTTGATCAAAGAAAATCTCTTGGGAAAATACCAAATGAATATAGAATTTTAGATCAAGAAACTAATTCCCAAAAACCTATTTTCTTTGAAATAACAAAACACTTTAAACAATTAAGATAGATCTTTTGGCACTAAAAACTCTTTTGAAAACTTGTTTAAAACACCAAAAAAGCTCTGGAATTTTGCTCTAAAAAAACTTAACCAAAAACTCAAACAAGTGGGGCTTAAATAGCCCTCTCCAAGAAACTAGCCGTTAGGCTGAAAATCCAGCCTGGACGGCTGGCGATCGACCGCCCGGTCGACCGCCAACGGTCATATTTTTGACCGTTGGCAACCCGCGGTCGACCGGCCGGTCGACCGGGAAAAAACAGAGAGCAGAGCTCTCTGGTCCGGTCGACCGCCCGGTCGACCGGCCCAAGTGCCAGCCGAACGTGCACAGATCTGTGCACGTCGGTCGGCCGCTCGATCGACCGACTCTGGGTCCGATCGACCGGCCGGTCGACCGCCAGAGCCTGTCAGGCACTGTTCTGGGTCAGAAAACTGGGTTTAAAAATATTCTAATAAATCTCAAAAATCTTCTAAAATTCCACAAAAATAGTTTTATCATTTTACATTGAAAAACAAACTTGTGTGAAAAATTTCAACGCAAATTTCAAACATTTTGAACCATTTTTGTGTCTTCAAATTTTATCAAAAACCAAAACTGTATTTTATCAAACTTGGATTTTTCAATAGGAAATCTGATTTTTCCTAAAACTCATTGAAATACAAAACATGATATTTAAACACATTGAAGCATGTTTGCATATGGACATAAGTCCAATATACATGAAACATATATATATCATAGTTTTTGTCTTTAAATCCAAAATATGTTTGTTAAAAATACCAAAACATAAAACGTGCGTGTATTGTGCACTTGAGCATATCAACTATCTAATCTTTACACATGGATCTAAACACACTAAACTAAACTATGGATACCTAAGTCTTCTTGATGAACACCGTCTTCAAGCCGACTCGATCCAAAACGTGATCCACCGAGCTTGACTCCAATGAGTGCTATGAATGATCTTGATGCTCGGGCTCTGGAATCACCATGTGAAAGCTTCCAAACTCCTTTATTGAAGCTAATCACCAACTAATATCTTGGTTAATGATCTGAAACTTAAACAACAGAAGATTATTAGTAAACATAACTACATGAGTTAATCATCATCAAAACTAGAGTGGAAGGCCTCTGGGCCAACATCTCCCCCTTTTTGATGATGACAAAACTCATGGAGTTATATATGCATGGATTAAAGTTAAGCTTCAAAGAAGCTCCCCCTTAACTCATGCATAACAAATAAACATAAATATATGTAATGAATATTAAACATGAAACATGCATAGACATGCATAAAACGATAAAATATGTTCTTTAAACAAAGCTCTTGATACCAAAAACAAGTAATGCTCTGATACCAATAAATAAATAAATAATGCTCTTTTTCTAAAAACATAAAACATGCATACAAAAATATATGCATATAAACTCAAATTCTTCTCCCCCTTTTTGTCAATCATCAACAAAGGGGTAAAAACCAAAACACAATGTTCTCCCCTTTTTGTCTAAAACACAAACAAAGTCAATAAGGGGTGACATCAAACAATCAACTAATAAGAATATATGCTATATACATTCATGAGGAAGAAGATGCTAAGTTAACTTTTCTACATATATGCATCACATGAAGAAGGGATGACAAGCCCTAATTCACATAACACATAATATGCAATGCATAAGAGGAGATGTGAAGCTCCCCTTACACACGTGTATCGCATAAAGAAGAGTTGACAAGCTCCTCAATATAGGATACACACACATGAATCTATATGTAGAAGAGATGTGAAGCTCTCCTTGCATATAGGCAATATAAATCAAAACAATTTTTTTAACAATTTTTTTTTATATCAAAAGGAAAACATATACCAATTGATAGTGAAAACAAAATCTTGATTCCAATTGATAAGTAAACAAATAACTTACCAATTGTAAATAAACAATCTTGATACCAAATGAAAGTATTATACTTTAATAGCATATGATACCAAATTGTAAATATTTTTCATTTTAAACATGTGATACCAATTGAAAGTAATAATTCAATTTTTAATCCCTTTTTTTTATCATAAAGTGTGGGAGTGGAATACAAATACCAATTGAAAGACAAAATACGAATTTTCACCCCTTTATGAAATACCAACTAAGTGTATGAAAATGAGTACCAATCAAATATATGATACCAATTGAAAGCATACATACACAAAACAATATATGAGTATACAAAAATGTTAATATTGATACCAATTGAAACAACAATAATAGCAAGTGTATGCCTCATATCAAAATGAAGAATACGAACTAGTTAAATGAAAAAACTTGTTAACTAGTACGAAATCCTTCAAGCAAGGAATAAAACAAAAGTTATTTTTCATGAAAAACATGTAAATCACAAGATCACTAAACACTCAAAGTCAAAAATCCATACATACTCATGAAAAACACAATCATGAGAAACATTTAAATGAAGAGAGTGCACAAGTATTATGTAAAACATGGCATCATGAAAATATTCAATTAAGCTCAATTGGGATATTCCTTTAAATATGGAAAACATGAAACACTAAATTTTCATTAAAAACTAGTTTTATACTTCAAGGCATATGTATGTTTTGACAGAACAAAAAGTATACATACATATCCCTAAACATAATTTGAGTCCAAAATAAAGATTTGCATGAAAGCAAATGACTCAAGGGGTATACATGTATATCTTAAGGTTTGGCAAAATAGACATATACATGAAGTAAAAACACATGATCATAAAATAAATCCAAAAATGAGAACACAAGTTTAAAATGCATGAATCATCAAAACTAGACTATACTAGCACATCTAATGGGAACAAATAAGCAATCAAGCACAAACATATATAGATTTATTTGTGGTCCACTATATGCACAAGTATATACCTAGTCTTAATGAAAACTAACATTCAAACATATATTCAAACACATGAAGCATCAAACAAGACATAAATCATCATGATAAATCTTAGACATGATTATTATGTAAATCCACATGTTATTAGAGCTATGATAAACATGATAGCTAAACAAAGGTGAGAACACTAAAATAATGGTCCATATTAAACATGGGTGTCTCAAAGGCTATACATGCATGTCAATGTTCTAATAATCGTGGCATTTTCATAACAATCTATAAACATCAAAACATGCTATAAATAATGAACATGAAAAGCATGTAAACATAAATAAGGAGTAAGAGACCGTTACCAACCTATGAGGCAACTCTCCATGTCTTCAAAACAAGGTGGTCCTCCCACCAAATGTCCCTTGAAAGTTATGCATCCATATAGTCCTCATGAAGCTCGGAACACATCCACTGCAAGTACTGATACTCTCACGTCATGCGAGAGCCCACACCTACATCAAATACAATAGGGGTGGTCTTTGGTACCCATATCCTTTTGGGTCCATGGGGGTTAGCACCTTTCCTAACCCAAACAAATTTATTTGCTAAATTTTCATCATTTATTCTATCATAACAATTTAGCAAGGTGGCCCTTACGTCCACAATGTGTACAAGTGTACACATGAGCATACATGTGATGAGTGTGTCCGTGAGGAGCATGTGTATGCCGTGTATGGTGTGCATGCATAATAGGAACTTGTTTCTTTCGAAACATTGATTCCAAACGTGGTGACTCAAACACATTGGCTCAAAGTGGAGCCCCAACAATCAACATCTTCTTAAGCATAGATATATCATTTTCAATTAAAGAAGAAGTGTGGCATGCAATAGGTGAACTATGTGTAGCTATCCTAGCATGGCAAACATGTGAATCAATTTTATTTTGTAAACAAATATTTTTCTTTAAACAAACATCTAAATCTTTAGAAATGGAAGCAATTTTATTTTTAAAGAATCATTTTCTTTTAAAACAAAATTAACTTTTGAAGACAAGTTTTCATTTTCTTTAAATAATTTCACAATTATTTTTATTTTTCAAAAATTCATTTTCTTTTAAAGCAAGGTCTAGTTGAGATTT
This sequence comes from Agave tequilana, assembly GCA_038442645.1. Classification (NCBI taxonomy): domain Eukaryota; kingdom Viridiplantae; phylum Streptophyta; class Magnoliopsida; order Asparagales; family Asparagaceae; genus Agave; species Agave tequilana. The sequence continues at coordinate 72,508 of JAVJIF010018253.1, forward strand.
CAATGATCCCTCTCATTAGAAATCTCCTCTTTCTCTTGCAAAATATGTCAAGTCTAGAATGCAAATTTTTATTTTCATTGCTAAGTCCTAGACTTTTCTTTTTCAAGATATTATATTTTTCTATTAATTTTTCACAAACAATGGATAGCTCCTTCATTTAAAGCATTAGGATCAACATAGTCATTATAAGAAGAACTAGCATCATTACAATCTAGTTGAGATTCTGAATGTACCTCAAGGGAGTCATTCCCTGGGACCATGAAGCATTGTGGCTCGGATTCTCACTAGATTCCTCCTCTTGTTGGATTGGCAATTGAAGCTTGGAGGTGGAGGTGGTCAACTTGTTCCAAACTATAAAAACGGAATCAAGATTAGAAACAAGCATAAGATAATCGTTGTTAAGCGTGCTTCTAATAGCCTCGAGGGCTTGTGCATTGGCCCCTAAATGATTGCTATTACCAAGATAGCATTTCTTGGTAGCGGCAAGGAAAACATGCAAGCCTAGGGTTTGTAAATAACTGTAAGTTCACCTAGAGGGGGGGTGAATAGGTGATGGCTAATCTAATGGTCACTTACTGCCAAATGATGCGGAATTAAAAAACTATTATGACCTAAATGAACTTTACACTAAACACCACGTATAACAAAGAGTGTTGCTGAATTCCCCATGAAAGGCTCTGGACAAACTCCTCTAGATTCCCCTTGAATGGGTTGAGGTGCCGCGTTGGCTCTCTTGGTTGAATACAAGTGTTAGCAACAATCCCACGCAAGTATATCAATTAAGCACAATGTATATCAAGCATGTAAATGAAAAAGACAATAATTGAATGCAAGATATAATAAGAGACAGAGAAGAGAGAGAGTGAGAAGGCAATCGCAAACACAAAGGGTTTGTTTCGAGGTTCGAGCACACTTGCTCTAGATCCCCGCCTTCGACACACGAAGGATTTCCACTATGCAAGATCCCAATGGATCTCTCCTCGGTGCCGCAACACCTACAAGCCCTCGGACTCTCTAGTCCCGTACACACCGCAAGCCCACCGGCTCGCCGAGGCCGCACCTCAATCAACAAGAGTTCGCACCCGAACCCTAAACAACCACGAGCACACCTTGCCCGTCTCCTCAAAGAACAAAGAAGATCTTTGGTGATCGCAACACTTTGATCACCTAACAAAAACTCTCACAACACAATCATATTGATAGATTAGGCAATGGATAGCTCAAGTGATTGTGAGAAAAGCAAGGATTGAAACTTTGGTGAAAAACTCAAGAAATCTCTTTTAACACTCTTGATAAAATCTTCCCTTTAGATTGGAAGTATTTGCTCTCAAATAAGTGGAGAAACTCTTTAATGGAGTGGGAAAAACTGGCTCAAAGCTCTCCTAAAATCTTGTTACAAAACAATGACCAAACCCCAAAATATATAGGCTGTCAAAAACTAGCCGTTGGGTCTGTCAGGCATGCCGGTCGACCGGGTCGGTCGACCGCCAACGGTCAGAAATTCGACCGTTGGAGCCACGGTCGACCGCCCGGGTCGACGAGCCACTGGAGCAGAGAGTCGAACTCTCTGTCGGTCGACCCGTACGGTCGGCCGAAATTTCCAGAGAGCAGAGCTCTCTGGAGCGGTCGACCCGTACGGTCGGCCGTCCTCCAGTGCACAAAGGCGTGCACGTCTGTGCACGTCGGTCGACCGGTCCGTCGACCGACTTCAGTATAGTCGACTATACAGTCGACTTGCTGAAGCCTGAAATAGAAACTGGGATTTAAAACTAGGTCTTTATGGCTCATATAAAATCCCATAAATACTTAGAAAATCTACAAAAATAGTTTAACCAATATACTTTGATATACAAACATGCTTGCACAAAATCAAGGCATGTTATAAAAGATTGGACTATTTTTTGTAACTTGAAAATATTTGGCTCAAGATAAAAACTGTATTTTCCAAAACATGTTTTTCCAAATTTGTTTTTCCAAAACTTTACCAAATACAAACAAGATATACTTTTAAAGCATAGTGTGATGGATATGATCCACTACACAATCAAGATGAAATATCTATGTTTTTGACAATAAGCATAAACTTGGTTTTGGTTGAAAGATGTAAACATGAATACCAAAACCAAACATGTATTTTTCTAAAAGA